>JBBPKY010000217.1:0-33049 GCA_038089495.1 Xerocomellus dryophilus
GAAGAGATTCTTGGCGTACATGAACTCGCTGTACGTGAGCTGGTGGTCGAGCTTCGCGTTTTTGGATGTTGCGAGTGAACCGGCTGATCGTACTGTGACTCGTCCCTCCTCCGCTTTGGTTATTGCGGAGAGTGTCGTTCTCGTCCGACTGTCTGACCACGCGAGCGGCCTCGCGCAACCCTTCTCTGGAGAAGTACCAAAGTGGTACATGTTTACGTGCTTCGACGCGCTGGATGGCATAATCGGCTGGCCTTGCGGTGAGGGTGGTGGCAATGCGTGCGTCTGGGTCGAACGCGATAGGCTGCGCGCCTGCTGGTGGTTCCTCCTCTGCCGCCCGTTCTGCCTGCCCCTGGTTTCCTCTGGGGAGGGGCCCTTTCGTGGGGTCATGGGGCTTCTTCGTCTCTCTCGGGGTTTCCTTCATCATCCCGGTTTGGGCGTACTCCTCCCAGTCCCGTCTGCTGCCATCTCTGTTCTAAGAAGACGATGGCTTCGTCGCGCTCGATTTGTTGTGCCGCCATCGTGAGTGCCACGAGGGCCGCGAAACCAGGGAGGGCGAAATCTGGGGGTAAAATGGGATCTTGATCCATGGTCGATGTGTGTGCGGGTGACCCGCTATCTTCAGACTAAACGAGTGGTGGTGGAACCTGGAGAGGGTGTGGCACTAAGGGTGACCGCCGCGCGAAAAGAAAGGTCGAGGTCGGGGCGCGGCTGGTAGGTTGACTAGTGAAAGAACTGAAGAGAGAGAGCTACCGAGACACAGCCACTCGAGCAAAGACCAAATTCTATTCTTACTCGCGTACTCGTACTACTAGAATGACCACTCGCGTTTACTTCCTTAATTACACCCCCACCGTCACCTCGTGCTGTCCATCCAACTGCTAAAGGGTACGGGAAAAATCCACATCCAGGTTGGTGCAACAATGGCAGTTCTCGCGGGACCGACATGTTAACTCCACAGTTTGTTCCACAATCGTAGAGGATAAATAGCCCCAGTCTTCGAGCCTCTCTGTTCGTTTAATCTCTCTGCATTCGCGCCTTTTTCTAACATGTCTCATACTCACCAGGACGAGACCGCTGCTCAACCCGAGCTCACTGCCCCAGCAAACGCGTTACGCGCAAACCAGCGTGAACTCGCTAGTGAATTCACTCCGGCTAAAAAGAAGTACGGGCCAGACTTGGTTTACACGTCCGCTGCGAAAACTTTCGAAGAAGTTCGAAGCGGCCTTGGAAGGGAGATGAATGGTCGCTGGTTGGGTGCAATGCCTGTCGATGTGTTCCTTGATAAATACGTCCCTGCCACCGAGGAGCCACTACCCGACCTGTCTGCAGATCCATTCGGGGTTGTCCCCAGGGACGGGGTGGAAAGTACTCGCTATGAGCCCTTTGTGAGTACTCGCCCCATCTCGGAAACATCAGTTTTGTGATAACGTCCGCCATCCAGATCACTGCAATCGAGGGATGGATGCCTCATCTCCAGGCTGTAAACACAAGCAAGAGGGAAGATACGGCGAATAGTTTGAAGCTCAGGCCGGACATCTCGATCTACAATCGTGTCGATGGCGTAGCACCTCCAGACAGGACGGATTTCTCGCGAATGGCCCTTTGGATGGAATTCAAAACGAATAACAATGGCGCTCCCTTCCAGGACCCTCGCGATGATACCGAGGAACAACGTCTTTTGGCAACCGAAAAAGGAACGTTCACTCCGGACACCGAAGAGGGAAACCTGACGCGAGGGCAACTAGCGCACTATGCGGGGGCTCAGCACAGCCTGCAGTTCCGCCACTTCTCGTTTTCTGTCCTCGTGCAGGGAAATGAGGCCCGATTCTTGCGATGGGACCCTTCGGGCACGGTCGTGACTGCTGCGTTCAACTATCGCGAGAACCCAAGCTTAATGGCTGAATTTTTGTGGCGGTTCGACCATCTCTCTCGCAGGCAGCGTGGTCACGACGAATCGATCGAACTGGCAAACCTTTCACCCGAGGTCGACGCGCGCGTGAGGGAGAAGCTGGGGATCAAGGATAATGGCATTCCCCTGTACAAGTACGAGGTGCCCGGCTCGAAGGCAATTGGTCACGCGTACGGACCGAGGCCGCCAACACAAAATCGATCGCTCGTTAGCCGGTGCACTCGCAGCCTACCCGTTGTTTGGATTCTGAGCGAGGATGTGAACAGCAGTACTGGGCCGTACGGCGAACTCGGTTCTCTGGGCGATCGCGACGCGGATCCGGGTCCTGGTGAAGACAAGGTCGTCGAGAAAGGGCCATGGTCAGAAGAGGGAATCATCTATATGAAAGACACCTGGCGATTCCTGTCGGACTCCCCGGACGTTGAAGTGATGCCTGAACACGAGATTTATGAGATACTCCACTCCCATCGAACTCCCAACATCCCAGAGCATGTTGCTGGTGGGGACGTGGACGGCGGGAGGACGCAAACGCAAGACTTAGTGGATGCCCCGTGGTTATGTGTGAAGCCGAGGATCTCGCCGTATCAACACTACCGGCTCGTGCATAGGATCGTAGGACGTCCGCTTTTCAAGTTCGAATGCACGAAACAACTTGTGACAGCCGTATTCGATGCACTTCAAGGTGTGCTTACTCTGAGCCCTACACAAACGGTATGCTGACTCATGAATGTCTAGCTCACTCGCACGCCTTCAATGTCGCAAAGATATTACATCGCGATATCAGTGCGGGCAACATCATTTTGACAGACGACGGCAAGGGTTTACTGATCGATTGGGAGTTGGCGAAGAAGATGGAGGAGAGTGGCAGCAGGCGACCTGATCGGACGGTAAGTTGTCTGGTGCAATACTGCTCGGTCATTCGCTGACGAGTGCACACCCAATTAGGGAACATGGCAATTCATGTCCGCAAATCTCCTTCAGCACCCTGGCAAAGCGCACACGCTTACGGACGATCTTGAGTCGTTCCTGCACGTCTTAGGGTGGACGACTTTGCGCTACGTTCCCGCCATTGATACGTATCTTCCTCATGATCGTGGCATGGACATGGACACGTTTGATCAACACTACAAGCCACATGGGTACAGTGACCATGGGGGGCGTCAGAAGCGCTTGATCTTGTGCGCAGGGGATTATCCATCGTCCACTTTTCAGCCTAGAAGGGAGACTCCACTCTCCAAGCTCCTGCGCCAATTGAGGAAGCCCTTCAAGTCGCTCTATACGGAACCTCCGACTGACGAAGACCGGCGAAGTATACAAGTCAGACCTGACAGCTCTGACAGGGTATTATATCGATTGTGGGATACCATTGATCAGTATGATGCAGACATCGGACACCTAGAGTCTCCGATTTGGTTCCTCAACGAGATCAAGAAGGCCTTGGACGAGGAGGTCTGGCCTACCAACGACAAGGCTGATGAAAAACTCCCCATTGCTTCCTCCCATGACACCCATCGTCAGGCGCAGAACAAGATTGGCCAACTTCAGAAAACACACAGTGTATGGGAGAGGTCGAAAAAGCTTTCAAGGAACTCGAAACGTGCGGCGAGTCCGACACCCGAGCTTAGTGCAAAACGTCGCCGCGATACCCCCGCCGCGTCGGGGTCTAGGATTTAATTTGCCCTGATTGTTTTCTCCATTCCTGAATATGTCGTTTAATTTAGCACAGATTCTTTTAACCCTGCCTTCCGTTCATCCATGATATTATTGTTAGTATCATTGAGCACTAATATCTTTCTCCGGACACTTCCTCCGGGCTCTGCAATAAATGATGGACTCATGCATATCCTTGTGAGGGGAGGGGAGTGTGTAAAGCAACCTTTACATTTCATTTCGCATCTCGTTCGTGCCCCTGAGCGATCTAAGTCTGCGACGTTCAACGTCCACACCGTATTTCCTGTGTCGGGGGTACGGAACTTTGGGGGTATATAGGGAGGACATAGTACATTTCGGAGGACTGAACACCTCTCGCAGTCGGCATCGACGTGAATGCTAAATTATAGATAATAGTAGAACTTGGAAAGTTAGGAATGTGTTTCCAGGGCTTAGCATGCAGGTGGAAATACTGTGTGGACGTTGAACGTTGAACGTTGCAGACTTTCAGTTTCAGCTTTGCGCACGCGACCTCACCAGCATCCCCTCGCAAGGATATGCATGAGTCCATCATTTGTTGCACAGAACACAGAGAAAGATATTAGTGCTCAATGATGCCAACAATACCATGAATATATGGACCACAGGGCGAAAAGAATCCGCTAGACTAAATGAGAGGAGAGTACATATTCAGGAATGGAGAAAACAATTAGGTCCAATCAAATCCCAGATCCCGACGCAGCGGGGGTATCGCGGCGACGTTTTGCACTAGGCTCGGGTGTCGGACTCGCCGCACGCTTCGAATTCCTTGAAAGCCCTTTCGACCTCTCCCATACACTGTGTGTTTTCTGAAGTCAACCAATCTTGTTCTGCGCCTGACGACGGGGTCATGGGAGGAAGCAATAGGGAGATTTTCATCAGCCTTGTCGTTGGTAGGCCAGACCTCCTTGTCCAAAGCCTTCTTGATCTCGTTGAGGAGCCAAATCGGAGACTGTAGGTGTCCAACGTCTTCATCATACTGATCGATGGTATCCCACAATCGATATAGTACCTTGTCAGAGCTGTCAGGCCAGACTTGCACACTTTGTCGGTCTTCGTCAGTCGGAGGTTCCGCGTACAGCGACTTGAAGGGCTTCCTCAATTGGCGCAGGAGCTTGGAGAGTGGGGTCTCATTCCTAGGCCGATAGGTTGACGACGGATATTTGCCTGCACACAAAACATGCGACTTGAGATGCCCACCCTGGTCACTGTATCCATAAGGCTTGTAGTGTTGCTCAAACATGTCCATGTCGATGCCGCGATAGTGAGGAAGATAGGTGTCACAGGCAGGGACGTAGCACAATGTCGTCCATCCCAAGACGTGCAGGAACGACTCAAGATCGTCCGTAAGCGTGTGCGCTTTGCCAGGGCGCTGAAGGAGATTCGCGGACATGAATTGCCATGTTCCCTAATTGAGTTTGCACTTGTCAGCGAATGACGGATCGGTATCGCACCAGAGGGCTTACCGTACGATCAGGTCGCCTGCTGCCACTCTCCTCCATCTTCTTCGCCAACTCCCAGTCGATCAGTAAACCCTTGCCCTCGTCTGTCAAAATGATGTTCCCCGCACTGATATCGCGATGCAATATCTTTGCGACATTGAAGGCGTGCGAGTGAGCTGTGTGTGAATACGTCAGTGCACCGTTTGTGTATAGCTCGGGGTAATAGAAATACCTTGGAGTGCGTCGAAGACGGCTGTGACAAGCTGTTTCGTGCATTCGAACTTGAAAAGCGGACGTCCTACGATCCTATGCACGAGCCGGTAGTGTTGGTACGGCGAGATCCTTGGCCTCACACATAACCACGGGGCATCCACCAACTCTTGCGTTTGCGTCCTCCCGCCGTCCACGTCCCCACCAGCAACATGTTCTGGGATGTTGGGAGTTCGATGGGAGTGGAGTATCTCATAAATCTCGTGTTCAGGCATCACTTCAACGTCCGGAGAGTCCGAGAGGAATCTCCAGGTGTCTTTTATATAGATGATTCCCTCTTCTGTCCAAGGCCATTTCTCGACGACCTTGTCTTCACCAGGGCCCGGATCCGCGTCCCGATCGCCCAGAGAACCGAGTTCGCCGCATGACCCAGTACTCCTGTTCACGTCCTCGGTCGGAATCCAAACCACGGGTAAGCTGCGAGTACACCGGCTAACGAGCGATCGATTTTGTGTTGGCGGCCTCGGTCTGTACGCGTGACCCTGTCCGTTCAAGCCGGGCACCTCGTACTTGTACAAGGGAATGCTATCATCCTTGATCCCCAGCTTCTCCCTCACGCGCGCACCGACCTCGGGTGAAAGGTTTGCCAGTTCGATCGATTCGTCGTGACCACGCTGCCTGCGAGACAGATGGTCGAACCGCCACAAAAATTCAGCCATTAAGCTTGGGTTCTCACGGTAGTTGAACGCAGCACTTACGACCGTGCCTGAAGGGTCCCATCGCAAGAATCGGGCCTCATTTCCCTGGACGACGACAGAAAACGAGAAGTGGCGGAACTGCAGGCTATGCTGGGCCCCCGCATAGTGCGCCAGTTTCCTACGCGTCAGGTTTCCATCTTCGGTGTCTGGCGTGAACGATCCGTTTGAAAAAGTCGTTCTTTCTCTGTGTCATCGCGAGGGTCCTGGAAGGGAGCGCCGTTTTTATTCGTTTTGAATTCCATGCATAGTTCCATTCGCGAGAAATCCGTCCTGTCTGGAGGTGCCACGCCCTCGACACGATTGTAGATCGAGATGTCCGGCCTGAGCTTCAAACTATTCACAGTGTCTTCCCTCTTACTTGTGTTTACAGCCTGGAGGTGAGGCATCCATCCCTCAATAGCAGCGATCTGGATGGCGGACGTTTCACAAAACTGATGTCTCCGAGATGGGACGAGTACTCACAAAGGGCTCATAGCGAGTGCTCTCCACCCCGCCCCTGGGGACGACCCCGAATGGATCCGCGGACAGGTCGGGTAGTGGCTCCTCGGTGGCAGGGACGTATTTATCAAGGAACACATCGACGGGCATTGCACCCAACCGGCGACCATTCATCTCCCTTCCAAGGCCGCTTCGAACTTCTTCAAACGTTTTTACAGCGGACGCGTAAGCAAAGTCTGGTCCGTACTTCTTTTTAGCCGGAGTGGATTCACTAGCGAGTTCACGCTGGTTTGCGTGTAACGCGTTTACCGCGGCGGTGTTCTCGGGTTGAGCAACAGTTTCGTCCTGGTGAGTGTGAGACATGTTAACAAAAGGCGCGAATGAAGAGAGATTAAACCAACAAAGAGGTTCGAGGACTGGGGCTATTTATCCTCCAAACCGTGGAACAAGCTGTGGAGTTGACGTGTCAGTCTCGCGAGGCCTGGATGTGGACTCCTATATCTTTAGTGGTTGGGTGGACAGCACGAAGTGAGGTATAAGGAAGTGAGCGCGACTTGATTGTCCGCCAAGACGCGTCTCAGTCAGGTGACACACAGCAATCCCTTTTTCGTGTATTTAACCCCTATATACCTGCGCTAATGTCGATCGCTTTTGGGGCATTGATAATGGGCTTCGATAACGCCAATATTACTGTAATATTATCGATTTAAGCTCCAAGTACGCACGCGTCGTCGGGATCGCAATGCAAGGGTTCGCTGCAACGTGAGTCTACAAATTCCTCATCCAACCAGAACGATGAGGACTCGCGATCAGAATCGAAATTTGAAATCACACTCTGCGGCCACGTATGCTGATCGTTTGGGCCGGTTCTGACGGTGGATGAGCCCGAGACAATCCCTGGACGTGTCAAAGGCAGTAGGGAGGGGCCCCTTGCCAGCGTTGTACAAGAATATACTGAGATAAAGACCCCAAGTGAACATGCATCCTAGCTTTCGCTCAACAACGCTTACTGTCTTTTTCAACTGTGAAAGAAAGATGGCGGTATGCCTTTGCGAAAAAATTTCCCACATGGCCAAGTTGGGTGAAAAAGACAGTAAGCGTCCGATCTATGGCATAGAATGTAGACCCCATCCACTAGCGTGCTCCCCCTCACCATAGATCCAGTGCGTCACCGTTTCATCCGTCTCTTACAAACACCGCCGCAGCGCCCATCCCAGTCCCAATACACATCGATGTAACCAAAACCTGTCAAGGGCAGCCCATCAATCAACCCGTGTACCATCATTTGCACACTACCCTACCTTGCCATTCCTTCGCTGCAGCTCGTTCAAACCCGTCGCGATCTGCCGGGCACCTGTGCAGCGTAACCAGCGCACACACCAATCAGTATGGGCCACGACGAAACAAAACAAAGACTCATCTAGCGGATGACCAAACGCGATCGCACCTCCGTTGACGTTGACCTTATTGGGGTCGAGTCCGAGTTGTTGTATACAATAAACATATTGGGAGGCAAAAGCCTCGTTGATCTGCAAAAGAAAAGGAGTGAACATCTTTCTTTGGTAGCCACTCCATTGAGATCGGTATACCTCGAACAAGTCAACGTCGGCAACGTCAAGACCCGTATTCTTGAGCACCATCGGAATCGCATACGCAGGCCCAATACCCATCACACGCGGGGGTGCACCTACAAAACAAGCCCATCAGTAACATATCCCTCGATACCGCCCAACACCTGGTCGTCGCGTACCCGCCACCGCTGTGCTGACGTGTTTCCCAAGAATAGCCAACCCGAGCGCCTCGGCTTTGCGACGCGTCATCAACAGGACTGCGGCCGCACCATCCGTGATTTGACTCGCATTCCCACCCGTCGTTCTCCCATGTCCCCACTGCGGAAACGCCGAGCGAATCTTGAGCAAACTCTCTTGCGTCGTACCGTATCGGATTCCATCGTCCTTGGTCACCGTCATGCGCCGCCGGGACGTTGTGCCCGTCGCGGGGTCCTTGTCGTCGACGGACACGCTAAAGGGGACGATTTCTTTGGTAAAGTAACCAGATTTTTCCGCGTGTTCGGCGCGTTGGAACGATTGGGCCGCAAAGGTGTCCATGACGTCACGTGAGATGTTGTAGTCTTGAGCCACGTTTTCGCTCGTCCAGCCCATGGGGTAGAGACAGTCCCTCGCTGTTGCGTTGGCGCTGATGCTCTCTGACTGGGGTGGTGCACCCTTGTCTGGGCTATCGCGAAACGACCGTGAACGACGGGACTTGGCGATGGACGGAGGGGTGGGGTGAAGATGCGCAAGGGTCTGACGTACTTTTGGCTCATGGACTCGACGCCGAGGGCGAGTCCGATCTCGATTTGACCGGACCGGATTTGGTTCGCGATCACGGTCACGGCCATGAGTCCGCTAGAACAGAAGCGGTTGACCACCTGGATGGGCACGGTCTCCGGGAAGCCAGCAGCGAGGGCAGCACCACGGGCATGGTAGACTGGGTCGGGTGTCAGAACGGTGCCGACACAAATGTCGCCTACGCTGGCGGGGTCGACGTGGGAGTGGGCGACGGCTTGCTGTGGTGGCGGCATTAGCGGGCGTGACCGGCGAGAGGCGGACTTGCCTTGAACATTTCGAGCATGAGTTCGTCGGTGCTGTGTGGAGCATTGAGTCCATCGTGCGTGTCAGCGTGGGGATATTACTTGCGGCGTGTCTTTGAGAGCACCTTTCTTGGCTTTTGTCAAGGGTGAGCGTATCGCCATCGTGACGACAACATCGTCGGGGTGTTTCTCCTGGAGCACTGCGACGCCGGAGGGCGAGTAAAAGTGGGACGATATTTGCCTGAGACGTTGCATGGTCGAGTCCAAGGACTGTGTGAACACATTTGGACGGATCAGGCTCGCCGATCACCACAACCACAATCCGTGCCAGAGCTGCCCCCAACCTCCTCATTATACTCCCAATGCGCTAATAGTGTCATTCCACCGCGTGGACCTCGTGGCGCGATACCACGGTCAAAGCAAAAAACCTCGTGGTTCCCGTGACTGCAGAACTACGTCAAAGGTTGGCGAATCAATGGCATTTCATGTGAGACCGACACCGCCAGCTCCACAGCGCGTTCCACAATCGAGGGGATAAAAACGTAGGCTACCTTCGACCCCGACTTTGGATCCATCTTTGTTCGTCCGACCTCTCTTCAACCGCGCCTACTTTGACATGTCTACCACCCATCAGGACGAGAAAACTACCCAATTGGATCTCGCCGCCGAAGCGAATAAACGACCGGCAACCCAGCGTGAGGTTGTTACAGCCATCAAAAATGTAGTGAAAGGTGGGTTAGCCTCGAGCTGTACAGTCATGGACACCACTGACATAGGAACGCGAAGCTCACTCACATGCATCCGAAGCGATGAAGATCCCAGGCCGTGATATCAGCGCAGGAAACATATTTTTGAAGGAGGCTCGGTAGTGACGCATTCGTGTCATAATGTCGAGATTTGTACACATTGTCAACATGGCGAAACACCAAGTGCTATTCGGCCCAGCAACTTTGGGGAAAGCAGTCGATATGACGTGCACGATGAAGGACCGTCTTGTCACTGCGCACTTTTTTTACATTGTTTCGATTTGTGATTAGCCGCGAGACCAAGCTGAAGCACTTATCTGCGGATTCAGAGGCATGTCGAATCGCCCCTCCGACCGTTCGTCTTTGTGTCCTATATACGGATAACAATAACTGCTGCCCATCTCGGGAATCAGTGAGAGTCCTTCATGAGGGATCGTGGACGTGCAAGTCTCTGAGCAAATAGTGCAGCTTTGGTCCACCAGCCAGGGGCTAAACACACGAAAAAGGCGAGTGCAGTGTTCAAGTTGTGGTGGCGTGACTGACGTCCATCAAACCCCCTGCATTCTACCCGACTGACGAAGAAGAGAAGTGTGCGTTCCAAGGGACAGTGATATATCATCGCCGTCCTGGGTGGGGGATCACAGCCAAGCACAAGTTCTGGAGAGGGGGCTCAGCTGCCTCTTTCTCATGGCGAGCACCTCGACATGGGCCTCCGTTATCTACCATGGAACTATAAAAAGTCAAAGTAGACATGCTTAACGACCGGCAACTGACCATATCGCCTCAGGAAATGAGATGGGATGGAAAAAAGAACATGTGGGATTTGCCAGCTTGCTTGATCGCAAACAGAGCCAGCCCGACCGTGTCTTGTATAGTCTCCAAGCGTCGATCGATCGTACCGACAAACTTTCGATCGGGGGCACGTCGCGAGAGCGAAACCAAACCAATCCGTGAGCGACATGACGAATGGAAAGCAGAAGCAAAAGCAAGGCAGCATGCAAAGACTTTCCTGGACCAAGAACCATTTGACCCTCCGCGACGAGCTCGGATATGTTCTCGCTTACCGTCTGCGACCTTGCTTGAATGCCCGCCTGAGCATCGAGGGGGTTTACTGCGCATTCCGGCGGCCACGAGTTGCTTAATCGCTGGGATTATCTCTCCGCGTCAGGTGTGATGTCACGGTAGCACCGGTACACAAAAGCTTCCACTCAGTGCCTTCCTCGCTTTTGTCCTCTTGGAATTGAAGCAAACGTCCGGTATCACTATGGGCCGTGAGCCGAACTCGAACAGCATGCAATGAACTCTGACCGCTGGGCAGGCACGATACCAATTCGTTCCGCGGAGGTACATACGTTCCGGAGATCCGTTCCGCAAGTGTGCTTACTTGAGTTGAATCCATCGCATGCCGGGACCAATCCGTTCGTATTACCAAGTGGTGTTGGTTCAACGAGGGTTATTGGTTCGCCGGAAAGTGTGACGCCATCCGGCAAGTAACGTCGCAGAGAATCCGCGATCGAAGACATGTCGTAGTGGTAATGTTCAGATCAGAATGGGACAACCCCCTTTCAGCACGAGTCGGTGTGATCGGAGGGTCAGGTGTCGCAAAAACTGCTACATATCAAGCATGGTCAGTACTCGTGTGCGTACCTTGAGTCGTGTAGGGTGGTAGTCGAGTGGTTTCGAGGGCCTTGATCCGGGGAGATCGATAGCGACGTGATATCAAAAATGATGAGGAAGCACATTCATATAAGGCTTTGGAAGTGTTATATGGTTCTGGTGCTATGGATTTCTTCCGACGACCCGGGAAGGCATGGTTAAACAATCACTTAACCCGTAACCGACAGGAAGCGGCACTGCTCGATGTGATCAATGGTAGTGTGTCACTACGTCACAACTTCAGTGTGATGGATGGCACAGCCACGAAAAGTGGGTGTCAGCAACTGCTGAAAGAAGAGAAACAAGTACTCAGTGCAGTGTGGATGTAATCACCTGCCTGAATGCCGGCGTATGAGAACAGGAGTGGGGGAAATAGAACACGGCCCTAGGCACACATAAAAGCACCACGGCAGCCTGGGGTGGGGCAGCAGTATATCGGTTGCCCCACACTCGAAAGATTCGTCCATACGACGTACCGAATACGTCCGGAATCCAGCCATGACGCAAGAAGAACAATACGACGACATCATATTCGGGGAAGGCTTTAGTGGCGTCCACCAACTCATTCACTTGCGCAAACTCGGGCTGCATTGCACGGTGATCGAGGCAGCGTCAAACTTGGGAGGGACGTGGTACTGGAACACATACCCTGGTGCGCGGGTGGACAGTCGCATCCCAATCTACGAGCTGGCGCTTCCCGGACTTTGGAAAGAGTGGACGTGGACAGAAAAGTTCCCGGGATGGCAAGCGATGCAAGCGTACGTGTCGTTTCGTTTCTTTTCGGTTCGCAGAACACGAGTCGGGTTTGGTGCTGACCTCCGCCGAATGAATAGCTACTTCGCGTACGTGGGGGACAAGCTGGACCTACGCTCACACTGTCAGTTTGACAGTGGTAAAGCAAGCGTGCTGGGACGACCGGTCGCATCCCCGGCATGTCACCGCCGAGGAAAAGGGGGGCCCCTACAAGGCCTCGGCACGTTACTTGATCCTCTGCGTGGTGAGTCCTTCCAACGTTGTCATCCGACTTGATCAGTGACGGTATCATCCAGGGCACAGTATCCAAGCCCTACATACCCAACACCAAAGGGCGCGACACGTTCAAAGGGCCATGCTGTCACACAAGCCGGTGGCCAAAAGAAGGCATCGAGACGACCGGAAAGCGAGTCGGGATCATTGGTACCGGCGCGAGTGGCGTCCAAGTAATCCAAGAGATCGGGCCGGAGGTACGCCACGTCCGAGTCCATATCGGCAACAAGCATGCTGAGAGAGGTTCATTGGTCGCCGCCCGGAACAGGTAGCTCATATGACCGTCTTCCAACGGACCCCGGATTTGGCGCTGCCGATGGGGCAGTATGGTGTGAGCAAGCAAGTGCAGGACCATTTCAAGCCTGTGTATGAGGAACTGTACAAGAAATTGAATACGACCAATTCTGGGTTCCCGAACGAATCTATTCCGCGCCCGATGTTGGCTGACAGCGAAGGAGAACGGGAGGCGAATTTTGAGAGGTTGTGGAACCTGGGCGAGTTCAACTTTTGGCGTGCGTCCCAGTTCGAGCACGATCAGTATTGGCTTTCTGACTTGGTCACGCAGTGAGCAATTACCAGGACTTGTTCCTCGACAGGGCCAGCAACGAGGTGGCGTACGCATTCCGGAAAAGAAAAGTCAGCGAACGCATCAAGGATTCCGAAAAACGCGCCTTGTTGGCACCAGCAGTGGCACCCCACCCGTTCGGCGCCAAACGTCCTTCCCTGGAGCAATGTTTCTACGAAACATTCAACCAAGACAACGTAGATCTAGTCGATATCAAAGAAACGCCAATTCTAGAGATATACGAAAATGGTCTCAAGACGGCCGACAAGGAGTACGAGTTTGATGTGCTCGTCTTTGCGACAGGTGCGAGCGGTTGAAATGCGGTGGCAAATTGACTGAAAAACTACGATGGACAGGGTTCGATAACTACGTTGGCGGATTCAATGATATTGACATACGCGGCATGAACGGGGAGTCGATACTAGACCACTGGAAGGACGGCGTGACGACGTAGTAAGTACCGGGTCGTATTTCCAGCCTTGAGTTCACCTATCTGTATTCAAACACGTGCAGTCTTGGCTTGACGATCGACAATTTTCCGAATCTCTTTTTCGCGTACGGTCCACATGGCCCGACGGCGTTGTGCAACGGACCAACCTGTTTGCAGCTTCAAGGTGCATGGATCGTCCAAACGATTACGTACCTGCGCGAGCACCATATCACCAAGTTTACCCCGACCACGCAAGCTGCATTGACGTTCAAGAAGCACATTCACGAGTTGTGTAATGGCACCTTACTTGCGTGGCAGGTGGACAGTTGGTATATGGGCGCTAATATTCCGGGAAAGAAACGTGAGGCATACAATTACACTGGGGGAGCTGTGGCGTACAAGCAGGAAATTATGGCCGAGATTGAGCGCGGATACCCGGGTTTCTTGAGGGAAGGACTGAAAGCGGATAAGCTTTGACCGAAGCTCAGATGTAGTATAGTTCAATAATGTGTGGCAATTGAAGCGGAAAGCTCGATCGAGCGCTCCGAGTGAGTCAGAGGAGTCTCGTGTGATATCTTTGTCAGACATCAGGTTGAAAGCAAGGTGTCAACTTCAAGTTCTTCCAATGTCGAGCTTGCCCCCAAACTACTTTATGTAGCGGCGGATCGCTTGACAAGCAAGCCCAAATTTCTGCCAAATCTGCTGACAACCAATATGTGCAGTTACCCAGTGTGTGTTCAGTGTGATGCCGAGGGCATGGAATGTCTACTACGTAGAACCTTTCAGGTTGCTCAGGACTTACCGTGGGGTTACCTCGGCCATCCAGAAGATTGACAAGGACTGACAATACATACGAGCTGTTGTCAGATTGCAGCATGGACTCCAAGCTGAAGGTTTCACACCCGAGGCCAGTACCATGACACGCCGGGCGAACAACTTCCACCCCAAAAACAAAACTTGAAGTTGATTGAGGCAACCTATCAATGCCATGCGCTTGGAGCGGTCCTAGTCTCCTGCGGTCTATAAAATCCAAGTTGGCCCCGACGCGTTTTAATTTGCACCATAGGGCTCAGATCCGTGATTGTGGATCAAGATGGACGTGATCCAAAATGTGAATTAGCCACGTCCTTCGGGAATTTCACTGAAACTGCCTAATCTGTGGTCATCAAGGCTCCAGAGCTCCATCATTCAAGTAATGGCGAGTATCATAGCGGATAGGGGCTATATACACGAAAGCGGCAATTAGCATGTCACCTGACCGAGGTACGGCGCGCTAGTACTGACCGCGTTCATTTACACCCACCGTCATCTCGTGTTGTCCACCGAACTACCAAAGGGTACAGGAAAAGTCCACAGCCAGGTTGGTACAACAATGGCAGTTCTCGCGAGACTGACATGTCAACTCCACAGCCTGTTCCACAATCACAGAGGATAAGTAGCCCCAGTCCTCGAACCTCTCTGTGCGTTCAATTTCTCTTCATTCGCGCCTTTTTTAATATGTCTCATACTCACCAGGGCGAGACCGCTCTTCGACCCGACCCCACTGCCGCAGGAAACGCGTTACGCGCAACCCAGCGTGAACTCGCTAGTGAATCCACTCCGGCTAAAAAGAAATACGGGCCAGACTTGGCTTACACGTCCGCTGTAAAAACATTTGAAGAAGTTCGAAGCGGTCTTGGAAGGGAGATGGATGGTCGCTGGTTGGGTGCGATGCCCGTCGATGCTTTCCTCGATAAATACGTCCCTGCCACCGAGGAGCCACTCCCCGACCTATCCGCGGATCCATTCGGGGTTGTCCCCAGGGACGGGGTAGAGAGTGCCCGCTATGAGCCCTTTGTGAGTACTCATCTCATCTCGGAATCATCAGTTTCGTGACAACCTCCGTCATCCAGATCACTGCTATTGAGGGATGGATGCCTCACCTCCAGGCTGTAAACACAAGTAAGAGGGAAGACACGGTGAATGGTTTGAAGCTCAGGCCGGACATCTCGATCTACAATCGTGTCGAGGGCGCGGCCCCCCCAGACCGGACAGATTTCTCGCGAATGGAACTTTGGATGGAATTCAAACCGAATAACAATGGGGCCCCCTTCCAGGACCCTCGCGATGACACTGAGGAAGAACGTCTTTCAGCAATCGAAAAAGGATCGTTCACGCCAGACACCGAAGAGGGGAATCTGACGCGTGGGCAACTGGCCCACTATGCGGGGGCTCAGCACAGCTTGCAGTTCCGCCACTTTTCGTTTTCCATCCTCGTCCAGGGAAATGAGGCCCGATTTTTGCGATGAGACCCTTCCGGCACGGTCGTGACTGCTGCGTTCAACTATCGTGAGAACACAAGTTTAATGGCTGAATTTTTGTGGCGGTTCGACCATCTATCTCGCAGGCAGCGTGGTCACGACGAATCGATCCAACTGGCGAACCTTTCATCCGAGGCCGACGCGCGGGTGAGGGAGAAGCTGGGGATCAAGGATAATAGCATTCCCCTGTACAAGTACGAGGTGCCCGGTTTGAACGGGATTGGTCTCGCGTACGGACCGAGGCCGCCAACGCAAAACCGGTCACTCGTTAGCCGGTGTACTCGCAGCTTACCCGTTGTTTGGATTCCAATTGGCGACGTGAACAGGAGTACTGGGTCATGCGGCGAACTCGGTTCTCTGGGCGATCGCGACGTGGATCCGGGCCGTGGTGAAGACAAGGTCGTCGAGAAAGGGCCATGGTCAGAAGAGGGAATCATCTATATGAAAGACACCTGGCGATTCCTCTCGGACTCAGCGGACGTTGAAGTGATGCCTGAACACAAGATTTACGAAATACTCCACTCCCATCGAACCCCCAACATCCCGGAACATGTTGCTGGTGGGGACGTGGACGGCGGGAGGACGCAAACGCAAGAATTGGTGGATGCTGCATGGCTGTGTGAGGCCGAGGATCTCGCCGTATCAACACTACCGGCTCGTGCATAGGATCGTAGGACGTCCGCTTTTCAAGTTCGAATGCACGAAACAGCTTGTCACAGCCGTCTTCGACGCACTCCAAGGTATGCCTAGTACTCCGAGTTATACACAAACGGTACATTGAAATATTCACACACAGCTCACTCGCACGCCTTCAGCGTTGCAAAGATATTGCATCGCGATATCAGTGCGGGGAACATCATTTTGACGGATGAGGGCAAGGGTTTACTGATCGATTGGGAGTTAGCGAAGATGATGGATGAGGGTGGTAGCAGGCGACCTGATCGCACGGTAAGCCGTCCGGCGCAATATTACTGTTCGTTCATGCATTGACGACTGCAAACTCGACTAGGGAACATGGCAATTCATGTCCGCAAATCTCCTTCGGCACCCTGGTAAAGCGCACACGCTTACGGATGATCTTGAGTCGTTCCTGCACGTTTTGGGATGGATGACATTGCGCTACGTTCCTGCCTGTGACACCTATCTTCCCCATTATCGCGGCATCGACATGGACATGTTTGATCAACACTACAAGCCTCATGGATACAGTGACCAGGGTGGGCATCTCAAATCTTATATCTTGCGTGGAGACTCGTATCCGTCAGATACATTCCAACCTCGAACACCAACTCCACTCTTTGATCTTCTTAGGCAATTGAGCTCTCCCTTCAAGTCGCTGTATGCTACGCGCCGTCCGACCGCCGATGATCGAGAGAAGGTCAATGTCCCGGCAAGCCAATATGACGAAGACCTTGAGGATTTGCGGCGGGACATCCGTCGTTACGACAGAGACCTCGAACACCTGCAGTCTTCTTCCTGGTTCATCAATCAGATTCAAACGGTTTTTAACAGGCAGGACTGGCCTGTAGATGACAAGGCCCATGAAAACCTACCCATCGCTTTCTCCGGCGGAACACGACGTCAGGTGCAAAACAGGAATGACCAACTCCAGCGCACCCACAGCTTGTGGGAGAACTCAAAAGGGCTGTCGAGGCACTCAAAGCGTGCTGCGAGTCCAACACCCGAGCCTAGTGCGAAACGTCGGCGTGGTACCCCCACTGTGTCTGGGACTGAGAGTTGATTTTGTGATATCATACTATCGTGGAGGGATCACGGACGAATCATGATGGACATAACTGTCAGTGACGCCACCGAGCGCAGGCCCGAAGTGCCGAAGCGAGGAGGCGCCCGCATGTCTCTGAGATCTCATCACTAATTTACAGTAATTTGACACAGTAACTTGTCATTCTGTTGGTTGTGCTGTACAATTACACAAATTTCTTTCTGAAGCTTGGCAACTAGTTAGAAGTCAGACCTCAGGCCCGATGACTTGCTTGTACCGGAGTCGGGGACTGGTGCAGATGCGTCGATGACCCAGTGATTACCCCATCGAGTGTTAGCGCGAGCGGCTGAGTGTGACAAATTTGGTGATGCCGAGGTCGTGGACCAATGTATCTGTCCTCGCTGAGGACAGAAGTACAGTCGAACCATTTCATGTGACGGTATCACCTCCTGTGATACCACGCCCGGGCACGATAAGCGTCGTGTTCTTGCCTAACCAGGCCGGACGATCTTGGTGCCCCCCCGAACGTGAGGCCGCACCGTGTGCCATTGAGCCCCGCCGCCACAGCCTAGTACTTAACCCAACCTGAGCGTCTAAACTTCGACTTCAAGTTGCCCTGGAGGATGAACTTATCAACTCGATGGATTTCTGGGGCAGTGCTATACATATCGACACAGAACTAAGCATCGCAGGTCGAGGGACGAACGAACACATAGACGGTAGACAGACATTAGCGGCCAGGGGAGATTGGTATTTCAATGACACTTCGTATGCGGGTGGCGTGTCCCAGCGACTTAAGTGGCCCGGCTGCAAAATCTGTCCTAAATTAAGAGAAGAGAGTATTCAGACATAGCGAAAACAATCAGACCACTCGGCGGATGATGATCGCGACAGCATATTTGGTGGACAGGGGGATAAGAGCTTAAGTAATCGAATTAATCAAAGTCGGTAACAAATTCCCGCGGGGTCGGTTTGCTCCTCCTCCACAAGGAGTCGGGGATACAAACAGAACCTCGAGTGGTACACACACTGATGAATCGATGTTGCAGTACTCGGTCGCAGTCGCTGATGGGCCGACAGAACTTGGAGAGCTCAAGCTTCAAGTCTGAATTTTCACGATCCGACTACTGCAACCCCTGCGATGCTGACGACCGTGTTCCTTCTCTCCCATCATGTTGCAGAAAAGCGTCTCTCTATGCGGTTGCGAGTCGGCTTCCCGCGCTCTCACCACGGACGCCCGGCGCCATCACATGCTAATCACCATCGGCGTCCCAGCAAGCTGCAACATGCCCGCTGTCCCAGTGTCCGCGCACCCACTCGCACGTCCACACGCCCGTTGAGCGCAAGGCACCCTAGTAACTTTGACTTTGGCGATCGCGAAGGTGGCCTCCGAGGAGGCGATAACTCGCATGAGAGCATCCCGAGGACGACATACTTGGCAAGCCAGTGGTACATATATGCGTCATGTTCGACGAATTACTGCTGATATGTGCGCATATACTCTAGTTACACTCACATTCGCCCTCTTCAAACCCATCCGCATCGACACGGGGCCCTGCTCATCCACCGCGCACATGTGTCTCGCTATCTCCACACCTCACAGGCCAGAGGCTGGTCGACATAGGTTTCTCACCCGTTTATGCACGTGCTGCCTTTCCGAATACTCTGACCGAAAACGGTTTCGACTTACAGGCTGCCACAGAGCTCTCGCCCCCCACTGGCAAGCGGGCCAGGAAGGATCTACACGGCCATCCCCAAATCCAGGGATGGTGCGCAGCGAAATTTGGTCAGTCGTCGCCGAAAACTAACTATCCGACTGAGACGTACAGACAGCACGTGGCCCATCGGACGACTCATGGAAGGATATCGGGACTTCCAGTCCCGTTCTGCCTCACAACACCGGCCAACCCCTCGGCCGAGTGGAAATCCTGAAGTAGATGCGCTCCGGCAGAGCCCATTCAAGGACCTAACTCTAACCCTGCTCACAGTCGCTATGCGCCCATGCTTGCTCCTCCGGTGCCAGGAAGACGGCCGGAGAAGCTTCGTTTCAACCTCTCGCTGTTGTTGACCCTGCTAGGGTTGAGTACTTGGCGCAGGAAGTGCGTTCCCACTCAATATTGGTCTCCTAGGCAAAAAAAGGAGTCTGTCGTCTCCTTTAGAGCTCCGTGATTCCTCGTCTGGTGCTGCGAAGGTGGACTTCGACGACGGTGATTCAAGAAGCACGCAAATTATGGGCGCTACCGCTGCGGGGGGCAAGTGAAAGAGTGCCAACATCGTCAATGTTAGTGAACCCACTGTCACAATTAATACGAAGGAAGCCTTGGCAGGCGTCTTTGGCATACTTAACTCTCCGGACAAAACAGTCAAGCGTACCCAGATAGTAAGCACAGCCCTGCGCGGAAAATCAAGCCCATAGGTGGACGTAGAGTCCCCGAATCAAGTTGGAACCCTCTCGCACCTCACCAGAGAGCGATAATGTAAAATTCTGGGCCCAGGTGAGCCATCGCGATGGATAACTTTGGAACAGTATTGAGGGTCGCTTTTGACAGCTTTCAAGTTGTTTGTTGATGAAACCGTACCACACAAGGAGAATTCTGCTCCTTCACTCATGTGATATAAGGTAAGCTCTCTTGCATCTCCAGTCGATTTATCTAGACCTTACCCACCCATATACACTTTCTATGCGTCGATTTTTCGCATTATTTCCAGTTTAACCCACTTGTCGACGAACCAAAACAGGCCCCCGTTGTGCCTTCCCCTGAGGCAGGCTGTCAGGCACTCTCCCTCAAAGATCCAGGCATTGCCCCATGTAAAGATGTCTCTACGAATCCCTCTACTACAAAACCGTCACCACCCCGCGGGCCGAACGCTATGCAGGACGACGATCCTCAAATTTGTGCGTGAATGCACCTCCTTGCGACCCAAGTCGACGTGCCCGCGCTCCTTCTCCTCCTCGCTGCCCAGGTCTTGTCCAAGTGTGGATCCGGGTTCGAAGACCTCGCGTACGACCGTTACGTCGAAGCGTTTTCAGTGTACCAAGAATCGATTTCGGAGTCGGGCGCGGTTGGCGGCGATTACGTTGATCATCGACGATGAATTTGTACTGCCGAATAGCAATGTTATGATCCGTTATGATATATATTTGAGGTCGGAATATCGATGCTATCGTGAATATCGTGAAATGTTTAATCGACGATGAAGCGTCTACACGACAGCACACGAACGTAATTTGAGTTTTTTTTTCTTATTCCGCCAAGGTCTCGACAGTGTAGGCAGTGTAGACGAGGTGAGGAATTTGTAGACTCACATTGCAATGAACTCTTGGATTGCGATCCCGACGACGCGTGCGTACTTGGAGCGTAAACTGATAATATTACAGTAAGTAATATTGGCTTTGTCGAAGCCCACTATCAATGCTCCAAAAGCAATCGACATTAGCGCAGGAGGTATATAGGGGTTAAATACATGAAAAAGGGATTGCTGTGTGTCACCTGACTGAGACGCGTGTGGACAATCACTGGCGTTCACTTCCTTAATTATACCCCACCGTCACCTCGTGCTGTCCATCCAACTGCTAAAAGGTACAGGAAAAGTCCACATCCAGGTTGGTACAACAGTGGTGTTTCTCGCGAGATTGATATGTCAATACCACAGCCTGTTCTACGGTCGCAGAGGATAAATAGCCCCAGTCCTCAAACCTCTCTGTTCGTTTAATCTCCCTTCATTCGCGCCTTGCTTAACATGTCTCACACTCACCAGGACGAGACTACTGCTCAACGCGAGCTCACCGCCGCGGCGAACGCGGTACACACAACCCAGCGTGAACTCGCTAGTGAATCCACTCCGGCAAAAAAGAAGTACGGGCCAGACTTGGCCTACACGTCCGCTGTAAAAACGTTTGAAGAAGTTCGAAGTGGCCTTGGAAGGGAGATGAATGGTCGCTGGTTGGGTGCGATGCCCGTCGATGCTTTCCTCGATAAATACGTCCCTGCCACCGAGGAGCCACTCCCCGACCTATCCGGGGTTCCATTCGGGGTTGTCCCCAGAGACGGGGTAGAGAGTGCCCGCTATGACCCCTTTGTGAGTACTCGTTCATCTCGGAAATACCAGTTTCGTGACAACCTCCGTCATCCAGATCACTGCTATCGAGGGATGGATGCCTCACCTGCAGGCTGTAAACACAAGCAAGAGGGAAGACACGGTGAATGGTTTGAAGCTCAGGCCGGACATTTCGATCTACAATCGTGTCGAGGGCGTGGCACCTCCAGACAGGACGGATTTCTCGCGAATGGAACTTTGGATGGAATTCAAAACGAATAACAGTGGGGCCCCCTTCCAGGACCCTCGCGATGACACAGAGAAAGAACGCCTCTTGGCAATCGACAAAGGATCGTTCACGCCGGACACCGAAGAGGGGAATCTGACGCGTGGGCAGCTGGCGCACTATGCGGGGGCTCAGCACAGCCTGCAGTTCCGCCACTTCTCGTTTTCCGTCTTCGTCCAGGGAAATGACGCTCGATTGTTGCGATGGGACCCTTCGGGCACGGTCGTGACTGCTGCGTTCAACTATCGCGAGAATCCAAGTTTAATGGCTGAATTTTTGTGGCGGTTTGACCATCTGTCTCGCAGGCAGCGTGGTCACGACGAATCGATCTGTCCGGCAAGCCTTTCACCCGAGGTCGATGCTCGCGTGCGGGAGAAACTGGGGATCAAGGATAATAACGTTCCTTTGTACAAGTACGAGGTGCCCGGCTTGAGCGGAATTGGTCACGCGTACGGACCGAGGCTGCCAGCGCAAAACCGGTCGCTCGTCAGCCGGTGTACTCGCAGCTTACCCGTTGTTTGGATTCCGGGCGAGGACGTGAACAGGAGCACTGGGCCATGCGGCGAACTCGGTTCTCTGGGCGATCGGGACGCGGATCCGGGCCCTGGTGAAGAGAAGGCCGCCGAGAAAGGGCCATGGTCAGAAGAGCGAGTCATCTATATGAAAGACACCTGGAGATTCCTCTCGGGCTCCCCGGACGTTGAAGTGATGCCTGAACACGAGATTTATGAAATTCTCCACTCCCATCGAACCCCCAACATCCCAGAGCATGTTGCTGGCGGGGACGTGGACGGCGGAAGGACGCAAACGCAAGAGTTGGTGGATGCTGCATGGCTGTGTGTGAGGCCGAGGATATCACCGTATCAACACTACCGGCTCGTGCATAGGATCGTAGGACGTCCACTTTTCAAGTTCGAATGCACAAAACAGCTTGTCACAGCCGTCTTCGATGCACTTCAAGGTGTGCTTACTCTGAGTTATATACAAACGGCACACTGACAGACGTACACGCAGCTCACTCGCACGCCTTTCGTGTTGCGAAGATATTGGATCGCGATATCAGTGCGGGGAACATCATTTTGACAGACGACGGCAAGGGCTTGCTGATCGATTGGGAGCTAGCGAAGGCGACGAATGAAGGTGGCAGTAGGCGCCCTGACCGCACGGTAAGCCAACCGACGCAATACCCCTCTGCCATGCATTCCCCACACTGAATTTCATTAGGGAACGTGGCAATTCATGTCTGCAAATCTACTTCAGCATCCCGGCAAGCTGAACACGCTCACGGACGATCTCGAGTCATTCCTGCATGTCCTCGGATGGATGACCTTGCGCTATGTTCCCGCCATCGATTCTTATGGGGCTGGGCGCCGTGCCAGAGACCTGGGCATGTTTGACGAACATTGTGAGGTGGATGGACGTAGCGTGGAGGGCGGGGATAGAAAGAGCGATGCATTGCGCGGAAGCTCTTATCCATGTGTCGCGTTCCGCCCTCGAACACCCACCCCACTGTTTGATCTTCTTAGGCAGTTGAGTTCTCCCTTCAAGTCACTGTACTCTGTGCGCCGTCCGACAGCCGATGACCGAAGGAGGGTACAAGTCCGGCCCGACCCCACTGACAGGGTGCTTCATCGATTGTGGGATACTATCGATCAGTATGATGAAGACATCGGGAACCTAGAGTCTCCGAGTTTCTTCACCAACGAGATCAAGAAGGCTTTGGACGAGGGGGTCTGGCCTACCGACGACAAGGCTGATAAAAATCTCCCCATTGCCTCCTCCAATGACACCCGTCGTCAGGCGCAGAACAAGATCAGTCAGCTTCAGAACACACAGTGTGCGGGAGAGGTCGAAAGGACTCTCAAGGAACTCGAAGCGTTCGGCGAGTCCGACACCTGAGCCCAGTGCAAAACGTCGCCGTGGTACCCCCGCTGCATCTGGATCTGGGGTTTGATCTACCCCAATTGTTTTGTCCGTTTACGAACACATGCGCTCTTATATACCACAGATTCAAGTTCTTTTGACCCTCACTATCGTATGGGGTATACTGTTGTCTGCACGATTACTAAGCAATAATGTTTTTTCTGGACTTTGGATTTCGATGGAATGAATGAAGGTCTAGACTCTAGATGCATGAGTCAAAGTTACTCATGGCACATGTGCAAACTGCAAGATTGCAACTTCAACAACGTCCACAACATATTTCAACCCGCACGCTAAGTCCTGGCAACACATGCCTCCTAGCTTTCCGGGAATCCGGGTTCTACCCTCGTTTAAGATTTAGCATTCACGTTAGTGCCAAGTTTGTCGTTGACCGCGATGTCTTGGTGCTCTGTCCCTAACCAGACCTAACCTTTCGAGGTCAGGAGGCAGTCGCTCTTATCATAGGAGACGTGGCAGTATGAGCGACGTAAAAGCATTCCCAAACTTCCGTATCCCCATTACTGTTTGGCGATTTTTCCATGATGGTCCAGCGAACGATACCGGGAGGTTGACGTGGTTGGCAGGTCCATCATTCGAACCGTCAACGCCCTTTCCTTCACCAACATCCGGCAGCAGGCTCACTTCGCTTTCTAAGCGGCCAGGACCCGCGGCGTGACCAGCCTGCTGAGGCCAGCGGGGTGCCCGGCGGCCACAGCAACCCATCGAGCTGATAAGTTCATCTTCCAGTCACGAATGAAATGTGTCTCAGTGCCTTGGTCAACCTTTCACCCGAGGTCGACGCGCGTGAGGGAGAAACTAGGGATCAAGGATGATAACATTCCCCTGTACAAGTACGAGGTGCCCAGCTTGAACGTAATTGGACATGCGTACGAATCGATGCCGCCAACGCAAAACCGGTCGCTCGTTAGTCGGTGTACTCGCAGCCTACTACCCGGTTTGGATTCCGACCGAGGGCATGAATTGGGGTACTAGTGCATGCGGCGGTCTCGGTTGCCCCAGCGAATGTGACGCGGATCAACACAGCAGCCAAGATAAGGTCGTCGAGAAAGGGCCGTGGTCAGAAGAGCGAATCATCTATATGAAAGACACCTGGAGGTTCCTCTCGGACTCCCCGGACGTTGAAGTGATGCCGGAACACAAGATTTATGAAATACTTCATCGCCATGGCACCCAAAACATCACGGACCACGTTGCTGGTGGGGACGTGGGCGGCGGAAGGACGCAAACGCAAGAGTTGGTGGACGCTCCACGGCTGTGTGTGAGGCCGAGGATCCCACCGTATCAACACTATCAGCTCGTGCATAGGATCGTAGGGCGCCCGCTTTTCAAGTTCGAATGCACAAAACAGCTTGTGACAGCCGTCTTCGACACACTCCAAGGTGTGCTTACTCTGAGCTATACATAAACGGTATGCTGACATACGAACGCCAAGCTCACTCGCACGCCTTCAATGTCGCAAAGATATTGCATCGCGATATCAGTGCGGGGAACATCATTTTGACACCAGGGTCAGGGCTTGCTGATCGATTGGGAGTTAGCGAAGACCATGGGGGAGGGTGGAAGCAGGCGACCTGACCGCACAGTAAGCCGTCCTGCGCATACCGTTCTATCATGCACTCATGATTGCCTTGACCGGGGAACATGGCAATTCATGTCTGCGAATCTGCTTCAGCACCCTGGCAAATTGCACACGCCCACGGACGCTCTCCAGTCGTTCCTCCACGTATTGGGGTGGATGACTTCGCGTTACCTTCCTGCCATTGATACGTATCTTCCTCATGATCGTGGCATGAACATGGACACGGTTGATCGACACTACAAGCCGCATGGGTACAGTGACCAGGGTGGGCGTCAAAAGCGCTTGGTCTTGTGTGCAGGGGATTATCCATCGTCCACTTTTCAGCCTAGAACCGAGACCCCCTCTCAAACCTCGTGGAGTTAAGTTCCCCCTTCAAGTCCCTCTATGCTAAGCGGCCTCCGACAGTCTAGGACCGGGAGAAGAACAGCGCCCCGAAAAGCCAATACGATGGATATCTGTCGTCATGACATATCGAACAGCTGCAGTCTTCCTCTTCGTTCATCAATCAGATTCAAATGGCTATCAACAGGCAGGACTGGTTTGTAGACGACAAGGCTGATGACAGCTTACCCATTGATTTCTCCGGCGGAACACGACATCGCTTCGGAACACCAATAGTTTATGGGAAAGTTCGAAAGGGTTGTCAAGGAACTTGAAGCGTGCGGTCAGCCCAACACCCGAGCCCAGTGCGAAACGTCGTCGCGGTACTCCCGCCGTGTCCGTGACTCAGTTGATTGTGGTCTGATGTTTCCCTATCTGCATATGCACTTTAGTCTGACTGTAATTCTGTGTTGATGCGCCTGACAACGCAGACTGCAAGACTGCAACTCCAACGTCCACACCATTTGTCAACCCGCACGCCAAGTCGGCAACACATCCCTCCTAGCTTTCCAAGTTCTACCCTTATTTAAAATTTAGCATTTACACTGGTGTCGAGTTTGCCATTGACCGTGATGTCTTGGTAAGAGGTGCTCAGTTCAGCGCTCCGGCTACATGTTAGAGATGTCTGATTGGGAACTTTTGGGACAGCTTGTGTGCCTCGCGTGCCCTCCGGGCCCTCCATTACTGCGCATTATGTATTCAGGGATAATCATTCAGGCTACCAAAGTATTGCCTCTACATAGCACTGTAGTAGCTGTAGGCTTCCCCTTGCGTGCAATTCTACATACGTACCAATTGTGCTACATTCGGATATGATTCGAAGCTTGCACCCTGTAGTAAATACAGTATAGAAAGCCGCCACAGTTGGTTTCCGATTGCCTTCTCCCGCCAGCGTACTATATAAGTTTAGTAATCGCCGGTGGAGATGGCATGAAGGGGCCGCCACGACTGTTGGCTTTCAAATGTGCGGGGATCCTAGGATCTGCTGATCCACGGTACGCGTCGAAGGGGTTGTTAGGGCGCACAATAACTGTCTGGCTTCTGCGATGATGTTGTTGCCTGGGACGGTGAGGGCGGGACTGGGCTGGAGGGCCGCGGCTGTGGAGTCCCTTGGCCACTGGAGGCTTCAGGTTTTCTTGCGGATTGCCTAGCGAAGGATTAGTGGGGAAGAGAACACGAAGAGAGGCGGATCTCGTCGTGCTTTGACTGCTTCTTTCTGGAGTCGGCTCTCAAAAAGCGAGCCGATCGATCGAGACACTACAGGACGAGCACCGTGGCCGCTTCGTCGTCGATTAGATACTTCACGATATTGATGATAGCATCGATATTCCCATCTCAAATATATATCATAACGGATCATAACATTGCTATTCGGCAGTACAAATTCATCGTCGATAATCAACGTGATCGCTGCCAACCGCGCTCGACTCCGAAATCGATTCTTCGTACACTGAAAACGCTTGGACGTAAAGGTCGTATGCGAGGTCTTCGAACCCGGATCCGCACTCGGACAAGATCTAGGCAGCGAGGAGAGGGAATATGGGCACGTCGACTTGGGTCGCAAGGATGCATTCACGCACAAATTTGAGGATCGTCGTCACTTTGGATTGCCAGTCGTCGTCCTGCATAGCGTTTGGCCCGCGTGGTGGTGACGGTTTTGTAATAGAGGGTTCGTAGAGACATCCTTACGTGGGGCAATGCCTAAATCATTGAGGGAGAGCGCGCGACGGCCAGCCTCAGGAGTAGGCACAACGGAAGCCTGTTTAGGTTCGTCGACAAGTGGTTTAAACTGGAAACAGAGCGAAAAATCGACGCACAGAAAGTGTATATGGGTGAGTAAGGTCTGGATAAATCGACTGGAGATGCAAGACCTCTCACCTGGACCCGGAAGTTTACATCATCGCTCTTTGGTGAGGTGTGAGATGGTTCCAACTTGATTCGGGGACTCTACGTCCACTTATGGGCTTGATTTTCCGCGCAGGGCTGTGCTTACTACCTGAGTACGCTTGACTGTTTTGTCCGGAGAGTTAAGACGCCTGCCAAGGCTTCCTTCGTATTAATTGTGACAGTGGGTTCACTAACATTGACGATGTTGACACTCTTTCACTTGCCCCCCGCAGCGGTAGCGCCCATATTTTGCGTGCTTCTTGAACCACCGTCGTCGAAGTCCACCTTCACAGCACCAGGCGAGGTATCACGGAGCTCTGAAGGAGGCGGCGGAGCTCATTTTTTTGCCCAGGAGACCCATTGAGTGGGAACGCACTTTCTGGGCCAAATATTCAACCCCAGCAGGGCCAACAACAGCGAGAGGTCGAAACGAAGCTTCTCTGGCCGTCTTCCTGGCGCCGTCGGGCAAGCATGGGTGCATAGCGACCGTGAGCAGGACTAGGGTTAGGTTCCTGAATGGGTTCCGCCGGAGAGCGTCTACTGCAGGATTTCCGCTCGACCGAAGGGTCGGCCGGTGTTTTGAGGCAGGACGGGACTGAAAGTCCCGATATCTTTTCTCGAGTCGTCCGATGGGTGGGCCACGCGTTGTCTGTACGTCTGAGTCGGATAGTTAGTTTTCTGCGACGACTGACCAAATTTTGCTGCGCACCATCCCCGGAACTGGGGATGGTCGTGTAGATCCTTCCTGGCCCGCTTGCTAGTGGGGGAGCAAGAGTTCTGTGGCAGCCTGTAAGTCGAAACCGTTTTCGGTCATAGTATTCGGAAGGGCAGCACGCGCATCGACGGGTGAGAAGCCTATGTCGACCAGCCTCTGGCCTGTGAGGTATGTGGCGAGACACATGTGCGCGGAGGATGAGCAGGGCCCCGTGTCGATGCGGATGGGTTTGAGGGCGAATGTGAGTGTAACTAGAGTATATGCGCACATGTCAGCAGTAATTCGTCGAACATGACGCATATATGTACTGGTTTGCCAAGTATATCGTCCTCGGGGTGCTCTCATGCGAGCTATCGCCTCCGAGGAGGCCACCGTCGCGATCGCCAAAGTCAAAGTTACTGCCTTGCGCTCAACGGGCGTGTGGACGTGCGAATATGTGCGCGGGAAGCCGACTCGTAACCGCATAGAGAGACGTTGATAGGAGAGGGGGCGGATGGAACATGGTCGTCGAGATCGCAGTTCTTTGGGGGCTGCGGTAGTCGCATCGTGGGAATTCGGATTTCAAGCTTGAGCTCTCCAAGTTCTGTGGGCCCATCATGCATCAGCGACTGCGAGTACTGTAACATCAATTCGTCAGTGCGTGTACCATTCGAGATTCTGTTTGTATTCAAGTTATGTTATCACTTTATCAAAATTTCTGATGATCCGCCTTGGGTGATGAAGTATGCTACGAATATATGCGCACTAATATCATTGGACTGGCGACGACATCTCAGCGCGAGTGGACGAGTCGCGCGAGGTTATACCAGCCTACCAACGGTCACAGCTTGTGGTTGCGGCAACCCCTAGCGGCAACTACGTCATCCCGTGGAAAAACTGGCCATAGTGCTCAGCGGCCCCTTGCTACGGCCAATTTCCCCCCTATAACATCTGTTCGGAGTCACCAAGTGACCAGCAATCAGCCATGTCTGTCCCGACCGTCAAAGTCGAGCTACTGCTGTGTTGCGACGATACAAGCATTGTCGCCTTGTCTATCCCGCTTGCTCAATGCGAAACATTCGCTAACAGCCCTTTGAAGTGGCTCAGGTTCCTCGGATTCATCATCTATGGACGGCAAGGCCACCTCTCCACGTCCGAGTACGGCCCAGAGCTCGACTACACAGTGCAGATAGAGGCTCGTCCTTACTATTTTATATCAGATGGTAAGCTGGACTCCTCCTATACACTAATATCCTTCCCAACATTGTGGTTGGCTTTTTTAGGTGAACCTCGCTTCGCTGATGTTGGTGCAATCGACAACAGAACATCAGATGCATCTGAGTTATCAAGTGAAAGGGCAGATTTCAGACAAAAATTGATCATGCGAGATGAGTCCTGTATCTTTACTGGCGACTTCGCCAACAATTGTGATGCATGCCATATCCTCCCCCACTCAAAGGGAGATGATGTGCGTTTTCTTATCTTACAATTTGCAGCCAATTTTGACCCTTCAATCAAGTACATGTCAACCCTCTTCAGTCGCCAACATGAGGCATATGGTCTTGTAGACCCACTGAACAACATCAATGACACTCAAAATGGGATATTACTTTCTGTTCTCTTCCGCCATGTACTTGATGTAGGTGACATAGCTTTTTTGATGGTCTGTGACATATTGTCATTCTTGTCTATTCTATGCAACTCAAGTTTCCAATAGACCCCAAATTTTGCTTTGTCCACTGATGATATCCCTTACCACCAACCACCAAATGGAGGAAGTCCAGCAACTCGCTTTACATTACAGCATATCCAACCATCTCAGATGGGCCCTCTGGTCCCCTTTTGTGCCCCTCACAACTCTGATGCACGGCAACCACAAGACATCAGCCAGTGGCCACTTGCCATCATCGCTGACCTCTCATATGCTGCAGCAGTTCTGCGGGCATGGGGACAAAAATCTTTCACTGAATATGTCCAAGCAAATTCAAATGACTCTTACTATGGAGGTAGCATGGAGGGCAACATCAATGAAGATGCACCAGGAAATCAGACCACACAGGTATCTCATTGGCCAATAGATCAGACCACATGCCGGGGACCTCGTACAGCTGAAAGATATCATAGATGGAGTGTAAGCAAGGCACAAGCTTGCACCCCAGCAGACCAGCCAACTCGCGAAGATATGTTTGATGGGATCTTGGCCATGTGGTCACAAGCAGCGAGAGAGGCTGCCTCGGAAAGAAGGCCACCTGGCAGCAATGCTGCAGATGCTTCTGACAGCAACAAAAAGGTTCAGACATGGCTACAGTCAATTGAAGAGTAGCATTTCCTGTCATTGAACAGATCATATTGATACAAAGATGGGCCCTGGCATGTTGTATAATTTAATATTCTAGTGGAGAACAGAAAATCACATTTTGGGACTGTGGCACTTTGGGAAAACTTCATGCTGGCATACTCATGGCACAGCCTCACCCAAGACCTTTTGACTCCTGTGTTGTGACACTCACAGTGCAGCACTTCAAGCAAAAGTGAACATAAGACAAGTGGTTTGTGTTGCAACTTTTTCTCCTCCCAATCTCAGGCCCAATCCCAATGGTCTGACTGGAAATTTGTGGATGTTTCAGATGCCTTTGGACAATGTGCTGTCTTGTCCCCTCCCACTCGCCATTCCATTTAACCCCAACCTCAGGCCAGCTCGTGCGGCTCAGAGGCCTGATTTCACAAAGTATTCATACTCAAGAGTCCAGACTGAGCAGATCTTGACCTGTTCAGAGATGTTTCTGGGTGTCAAAGAGCAGAGTCTGCAATGTCAATGTTCACAACATGTTTCGACCCACACACTAAGCCCTGGCAACACATGCCTCCTAGCTTTCAAGTTCCGGGTTATAGGGCCCTTATTCAAGATTTAGCATTCATGTTGGTGCTGATTTTGTCATTCACCGTGATATCTTGGTAAGAGGTACTCTGTTCCTAACCAGACCTAACCTTTCGAGTCAGGAGACAGTCATTCTGATCATAGGAGACGTGGCAGTACGAGCGACGTGAAAGTATTCCCAAAGTGAGTCCGTATCCCCAATACTGTTTGGCGATTGTTCCATGATGGTCCAGCGAACGTTACCAGGAGGTTGACGTGGTTGGCAGGTCCATTCGAACCATCAACGCCCTTTCCTTCCTTGTCACCTCCAATATCCGGCGGCAGGCTCACTTCACTTTCAAGTTCTAAGCGACTGGGACCCGCGGCATGACCAGCCTGAGGCCAGTGGAGTGCCCGGCGACTTCAGCAATCCATCGAGCTGATAAGTTCATCTTCCAGTCACGAATGAAATGTGTCTCGGTGCCTTGGTCAGTTCGTGTCCGTCGTGAGACGGCCCCTTCACAACTGACAATCTCCCTGAGCCCAGTACCTGGGGGCATTGGGAGGGTATGGAGCGACACCCGTTAAAGGAATCTGTGTCACCATACGCGCACAAGGTAAACCAAACGCCTGATCCTATTCTAAGCTAGGGGGACCCAGAGCATAAGAGTGGCCAAGTTCGTGTACATACCCATCTGGATGTCCAATCCTAGCACCGAATGGCACTCGCGATCAACATCACATCAAGTCCTCAATCGCAAGCTGTGGCTGATGTCTATTCTCGACGCCGTCGTTCACGGGGTCGCTCCGTGAAATCATGTCCAGCGTCCCCTGCAACGCCCCCGGATCCCGCTGCACCAACAACCCGTTTAACAACCCGTCTGACACCATCAACCTTCCAAAGTTTAGCACCCCCTGCGCAAATTGTTGAGCAGTATGGTGGAATGCAAGCGTTTCGCTCCTGGCAGCGAGCGTCCCGACAAAGAGGGAGACATCCAGAGAGGCATTGGTAAGATTGATCGTACGCGTGCGGAGTGCTTGTCCATGAGCCACGCTCGCCTGGAGTGTCGTCTCTTGAGCGTGGACCGTACTTCCAAGCGTGTTAAGACGCGCAACTTCGTCGTTGATTCGTTGTAGGGCAGCCACGGCCCGTTGAATGCTTTGCTCGCATTCCCGTACGTTTAGTTCGGCACTTGCGACCGTTCGCTCTGCATCTTCGATCTCCTCATTCAGGCCAAAGAAGTCGAAGACCTCCCCAAGACCAAAGGTGAAGATGTTCCGAATGACCTGGTCAACAGAACGTACGTTTGACACCCGCCACAAACAACATGAAAACAGAACGACGACCATACCCGAGCTGATTCCATACTATCGCGCTTGCTCTCTGCAGACCGAATGGTCGCTCTGGCTTGTTGAACATGTGTCTCGGCCGTCGCCTTTTGCCCACTACAAGACGGGCATTCAGAGCTGTGTCAGAATGAGTTGAGAACATGTCGCACGTACTGCCAGCTTTCGCGTTGGTTTTCCACGCCGTTTCGCAATGTCTCTGCAAGTTTTACCATGTTCTGGAGTCTCTCGATGCGTTCTTGTGCCGAGGTAATTTGAAACGTAAAGTCTGTCGCGAGCTGCATTCACCCAGGAAGGAAGGAAACATGGCCAAGTGTTACTATTATAGATTTGTTGGAACAGTCCAGCACACCTCGGTAAATTTTTGTGTCAGGTTTCTCGCTTTCTCGCTCAACGATCGAAAGTGACCGAACACGACTTGGCTTTGTGATTTACATGCGTTCACGAGCGGCGCACGGGCTTGGATCGCTCCAAACGCCGACGTAGGATCGCGGTAGGGCATCAAGGAAGACGTATTTTGATCCTGCGTAATTTGGTGGAGTGATTCGATG
>JBBPKY010000218.1:0-33044 GCA_038089495.1 Xerocomellus dryophilus
ATTTTTTTTTAAGTTAAAGTTTTTGGGGGTCACCTCCTTTCTTCTTCCCTTTTTCTATTTATTTTATTTTTTATTTTTATTTTTTTTTTTTTTTTTTTTTTTTTTTTTTTTTTTTTTTTTCCTTCTCCTCTTTCCTCTCCTCTTTCCTTTCCTTTACTTTCTTCCTCCTCCTCCTTCACCCCCCCTTTCTCTGCCCCTATCATTTTTCCCAAGTTGTTCCTTTCAAATATTCTTATTGCAAGATGGTTCAAGAACACACCTGGTTATGATTTTCCAGATAATAAATGAATAGTATAGTTTTTCTTGTAACAGTGCCAGAAAGACTTGGGAAATAGATGCATTTAGTTGTGTGTGTACTTGAAGAGCCAGGATTATTTTTATAATGCATCAAATGTGACTCCATTACATACACAAATATCTGTGTAATACAAATACTGATGACTGAATAGTCCACCATTCTCTAGTAGTCCTATCAAATGGTTTCCAGATGCAATGAATGAATACAACACACTGTTGGGGTGGTCAGTAACATGCACCAAAGTTGTTTGATGCAGGATTATAATATTAATATAGGTATTTGATCTAAGTTTTGAGATTGCACATCTTTCCCATGGTTCAGATGCTTAGCCAATTTAGAACTAGAAAGTTATTTTGCCATTCATAAGTTGTCTTCAATAACAACTACATATATTATCAGCTGTGACTATACAAGCAGAACAATTTCTTTACTATGTTATAAATACTGAGTATCTGGCTATGTGATATAGGGAGAACTGTGCATGCAACCAGGCTGTACTCAACATTAGTCAGCCTTGCACAGCAGTGCCTGCCAAGCCCCTATTAAGCCAATGATTATCAATCTAATGAATTGAAATCTGATAGCTAAGCTCAGCCTTATCTTGGTATTTGTAAGCTTTCTCTCAGCATTAGTCAGCCGCTTACTCAGCTGGCCATAATAGGAAATGGCACAGCCCCTGTAATTATCTATATAAGGAGGGCAGATCAGGTCCCAAGGAGAGAACTCCTGATACTCCTGAGTTAACTCCTAAAGAACAAAACAACTCCTTAAAGACAATTCCCATAGTAGGAAAAGGATATCTCCTTCACAGGAGACCCATGAAGTGGCTAAGTGAAGGAAGATTCCTGTGTATTGGATTAGATAGAACTTACTATTAGGATTGGATATACTTAGGAAGAAAACTCACATAGGGCAACTAGGGAATAAATCTCCAATAGTAGGAGATTCATTACTTCATAGCACTTACTATCCAGCCCAGGACATAAGCAATACTAGATGTATCCTGTCTCTCAGCCAATTATCCACTCCAGCAAATAAGAGGTAATTGCACTATAGGAGCAGATGGCTCCTTATAGTTGCAGGCTGGTTTTTTTCTATCCTACAGATCTGGTGACTTCTTTCTAGGGAACAAGCAAAGAACTTCTAAAACAAAAGGCTTTCCAGACAACTGCCTGTTTCCTCCACAGATAGAACACTAGAAGCTAGGAATAAGTATCTCCTAGACAAAATAGTCCTAGTATCACTAGAAGTAAATCAGTAAGTAACTTAGTATACCAGTAGTGTGGGTTGTTCACTGATCCTCAACAAACATTGCCAAGATCAGAATTGAAGAATGCTTCAGACTGTTTGTCTGGTCAGTATGTAATATCCTAGTCAACACGTATGGATTGCTGGATATGATGAGTTTGATTGTAAGGACTATAGGATAAAACAATCCTTATGGTAGAAGTAAGTGAGCAGCTTTATTGGAAACTGTTCCAATTGCTACAATTTTCCTTCTCCATACGCGTACCTTTCTCCTTTCCTTTCTTCGTCGTGTCATCGCAGGCCCGGGTATGTTCTCCTTTCACTGGACACATTGTCTTCTCCTCTTTGATGGAAGTACGATTTCTCTCATTATTCTATAATCACCTCATGCCGTTCTCTTTTACCACCGGAAGGGGTATATCTCTTTATCTCTTTATCTACGGACAGCACCCCTCCCCTAACTAGTTCTCTCATACTAGTTATGTTTCCCCATTACTCCATGCTTCCATTATGTTCCAGAGGCTTCCTGGATTACGCGTCATTTCCATCCCTTTCCATCTTGTTCTACACTTACGCATCCTCTGCTATATAAATCCCGCTGTCATGTATCTAGTCTTTATTCTTGATCTATGCAATACAAGCATATCTATCTGGAGTCCTTAAGCCGATTGCTTAAGTCTTTGACCTTAGTCCTTGATCGCCATCCTTGACCTTGTCTTGACGACGTTGTGTCTCTCCACGAGTACCTCCGTTGAGACACTTGAATGCCCAACGACCAGTTGGTGAAGCGACTCAAAAACCTAAGGGCTTCAGGGAATCACAGGAAGAACTGGCAACTACGAAGTGTAAAGACAAAAGGGAACTAGGACTTTGTAGGTCCAACTGAGTCAGGTCTTTGAGGTAGAAAACCAAGAGAACTAGACTGGAGTTCTCTGGCTGGGACTTGCGCCCTTATATACTATTCTACTGTTTGTACATGTTTGTACCATATCTAACGATACTAGTCCCAACATAGCTAGAGTATGTGGCAGCATAGCCTAGATAGAAGCATGAGCATGAGGTGCGCAGCACCTGGTGATGCATGAGGCAGCTGCACTGCAGCGGTGGCAGAATGGAAAGGAAGAGAAGCATAGGGGAAATGAAACATAGCCATGCACTGCACAGAAATGAAAAGAAGCATGTGCATAGCGTAAGGCAGATCTTGGATCTGGGGAGAAAATGAATTACCATAAAAGGAAGGTGGGTACTGGGTACAGGCCAGCGTATACAAGGTTAGGTTCCTTGACAGCTGTACCCAGATTATCTGATAAGATAAAAGATAAGATAGAGAAAGGAAGTGAAAAATTGGCTAAGTCCGTTATGTGCAGGTGTGACTGAGCAGCACCGTAACAGTTGGTACGCCTCGCGTAACGCCAATGGTAAACTGTGAAGCTGAGGTATTCACACAAGTCTCTTAGGTCGTACAAATTGGTTTCCTAACTCAATTGCAAACGTAAGAAATTGTGGTTTCTGGCCTACTAACTGTACTACCTCTTATCCCTTGAGGTGGATAGTCAGTCAGGGAAGTAAGGATCACAATAACACTAGCAGAATGTATTGCTGGGGATCTGTTCCCTTTTGTTGCCCAATCTAGGGTTTCATCCAAAAGGTGTCCTATATGACTTGTCCTAACTATGGATTCAAGTCTTTACTCCTAACAATATTCTAACTGTGCTAGAGCGAAGTAAGTAGCCTACTTAAGGTCCTCTCTTGGGTACCTATAGGGTTAGTATAGTGGGGGCTTAGGGGATCTTCTCTGAGATTGCCTCTTATTTTATTCAATGGGCCCTCCTTACTTCTTAGTGGCATAAACACTATCCTTTTATACATATTTACAGTGGCAGTGCTAGTCAATCAGGAGTCTATGGCTGCTTACAAATGCCAAAAGATTTGCTAACCAATACCAGTCATGTGACTTAGAAATGACTCATTCTGACTCATGTTGACTAGGTATGACTTATTTTGGCCAAATCAGGAAATGACTCATAATGACTTATGCTGACTCATGCTGTACAAGACTATGCTGTGCATGATCAGTCTCTCTCTGACACTTAGCTATGTACTTAGTAGTTACAAGGAAAATAAATATATGGTTCTGCTATGCAGCAATGGATGATAGTTGAGGTTGAGTTGGAGAAAACATTTAATGTCTCCATAGCCTGTGGTCAGAAAATAGAAAAGAAAATAGGTATAGGTAGCTTATGCTATGGGTCATGTGGACCTATATTAGCTGAGCAGTCGGACTGTGGGAAAGGGGCTAAATATAGAAACTCGCATCTGATGTATATATGTAGTGAATAATACTAGTTACTATGGTAGGGAAAAATATATTCATAACTCCACTATCCTTTGGTGAAATATTATGAAACTTGGGGGATTTGTTGATGATACTATTGGTCATCTATCCCTATTACAGTGGGACATTAAATCCACAGGGTAGTGTGGAATTCCACTCATTCGGGTATACTTGTCTGATTTTGCATGGATTCTTTTCCATGCAGGTTTGTCTGGACTACTTTCCTATGATCTGGACTAGTGTCAGACCATTAGTATCTCCTTTTCCCTTACATCTCTCGACCTGGGACTTCACTTACTGACTTTGACCCTTGTTGAAAATGAGCATATTGCACCTACAGATTTTCCACACTCATTAGCTGGCTGACTACTACAGTCACCTTTAGTATTTTACAATGGCTTCTTTGCAATCTCACTGAGAAACTGTGCATTCTCAAGTTTGAGTACAGCAACATGTTGGTTGAATGTCACCAGAGCCTGTATATTGGAGTCAGAGGATGTTTGGGACTCAGCAATTGATGAATTGGATGATGTGCCATGTGCAGGCAAAATAACTAAGAGAGATGGTGCAAATGACATTGGCCTAGCCCTATTTCTTGTCATGTCCTACTTACTAGCTCTTATCCAAAGTCATGATGGATGGAAACTATGACTTCTTTTACTTGAATACTGGTAACAGTTTCATGTCTAATACTAATATAGGTTTCCATGAAAGCATGCCTAACATACCAGACATTTTTGGATATGCTGCCACCACCTCCTTAATCTTCCAAGTGAATATTAATCTGATCAATCAGCCATTGTTTGGATACTTCCAGATAAGACCATTCTCAGAACTAGGCTGACTACTTTATATGCGCTGGTCAGGCATACATGCAGGAAGCTCTCACTTTGCTGCAAGGCACTCAAAATGCAGCTCCTCATGGTGACAACTGAGCATGACACACTAAAGTGAGTTCCTATCCTCCATTCTGTATGCTGATTATATTACATCATCTAGAATGATGCTCAAGCAGCTGTCTGTATTATTACAAAATCCCACAGAAAGCCTGCCTAGTACTAGCCAAATAAAGACTTCTGAAATGTACCAAAAGCTCTGCTTTTGGACTCAACACAAGTATAATGAGTGGATGAATACCCCTGAAGCACATGGTAATTCCCAATACAAATTTGCATTCATAGAAGATGAGCAAGGGAATACAATCTCTGACAGAACTCTCAAAGCCATTTGCAAAATGATTTGAGACTGTTGGGCAGAACTTGTCATCAAGAGCAAGGCTTCCAGAAGCTGGGGCAAAGCCAACACATCTGCCAAAGAGGTTGTCTACTCACTCACATACAAATCTTTCCCTTTCCTTCAGCTAGCAGAATCAAACTGGAAGATTGACCTTCTCTGCTCATGTAACTATCCTGGCTAGGTCTGCAATAGCCTAGATGACCAAGGGAATTGGCTCACAAGTCACAGAGTCAAGCAAGAGGCAGCAGTTGCAGCTGTTGATGAACCAACAGGCAGCACAAGCAAGAAGTGCAAGGTGAAACACTCAAGTGTGAGGTAATAGAGAAATAATTTAAATATTAGTAAAATACGACCTTTTTGAACATACTAATGCATGCCTTGATTAGCAAGTGATTTTTCCCAGGAGAACTCCCCAGTATTTCCAGCTACAATGCCAAATGTTTTGACCAGCCAATTATCTTCAAGTAAATTTGCTGCTCCCCCCCCTTTGCCAACTACCTTCTTGTCTCCTGTATAAGATTCCATTGCAACACTCTCTTTAATGTCATCAACAGTGGATGAAGAGAACATATCCAAAACCCTGGGCAATGTCAGTCCTTCTGTTGTGGCCTTGAGTTTCTCCAATTCCTCCTCTTCATCTACCACTTCTGCCTTGAATTCCAACATGGAACCACCCATAAACAATCCAACTTCACCCTTATCAACAACAGTAACTGAAGGGACTACCTTGCATTCAAACATGGATCCATCTGTGGGCCTTCCAACTAAAGTTCTTTCAAAGCTGTCTGACAATTCCACTGCTGATCTGCACCAAAGTTATTTGATGCAAGACCATGATACCTATATAGACATTTGATTGGAATTTTGAGATTTGACCTCTTTCCCACAGTCCAAATGCTTAGCAAATCTAGGACTAGATAGTCCTTAGTATGAACTACCATTCTCTAAATTTTCTTATTTTTCCATCCACAAGTCACTGAGAAATTAAATAATTTCTTGGGTAACAATTGTATTACCAGCAGTAACTACACAAGCAGGACTAGCTCCTTACATACATTGTAAAGATTGCTGATCACCAGCTCTTCTTTAGTTTCTCTACACAATGTAAGTATTTTGTTACTAGTAGGTGTAGAAAACTATAGTGTAGTCACTGTATTAGTAGACTAATTACATACCTGTAGAAAACTATAGTGTAGTCACTAAAGAAAAAACTACAGTACTCGACGACCGAATAAGGTCGTGCTTATGTAAGCTACTACTGTTTGAACCCATACGAAATGGATTTACAACACTCCCCCTCAAGGAGTATGGGAAAGATCAGAGGAATGTAGGTAAAATCAAATGAATGTGTACCTTTTCATATTCCAATGAAAAATGAATAATGAGCGAATGAATAATGTCCAGCGTCGGTGTCCGTGTGCACGGTGCGTCGAGCGATTACCATATATGGTATGTCGCGGCTCGGGTAACAGCGCTGTGCTGCCCGTGGTGCGCGCGATCTCGATTCCTCGACCTCTGCAGCGTCGCACTGCTTCGATATCGTGCCGGGATGCTCCCCCAGCATCTGGACTTCGTATGCGACATATCCGATGCGCTCGGTGCGCCCGCTTTGGCCTCGGCGTGGCTGTACGGCTCGGTAAGTCGTCTTGTCATTCTTGCTCTGCTGATCTTTCTAGATCGCGACTTCAGTCGTCCTCGGCGGCGCGGCGGATTTACGAGGTTGGAAGGATGCCTTGGATGATTTATGGGTGGTGTGGATGGCCTAGGTACGTCGTCTTTCGTGCGCTTGTACCATTCATGCTGATTCCATTCTCCTTCAGCTAGCGATCGCGTTTCGAGTTGTTTCGACTCGCGGCGTGCGTCGCTCGTTACGCCATGCTTACCGCCTCGTCTCCCATTGTCTCCAGCTCCATTCCGACCATTCCGGCCATTCCGATCGCCCTCGACGCTCCTCGACCGCTCCAGCTCGCCCATATGGCCCCTAGGGCCTCTACCTCGACACGACGCGTTCGTTTCGACGACGCGCTCGTTTCTATCGCCTCTATGGTATCCTGGGTCGCTGTGTGGGTCGCATGGGGCAGCTGTCTCGCCGCCTGGGTCGCTCTGCTCGTCTCGAGCTCTGCTAGGTGAGTACTTCCAATTTCTTCGCTTCCAGCGTTCATGGACTCGTACTGATGCGTCCTGCAGCTTCTTCGACTTCTTCTGGACTTCCTCGGCTCGCCCTGACGCTCGCGAAGCGTCCGCTTCGCCGCTCGGGTCGCCTGGCTCGAATTGAGCTCTTCCAGGTAAGTACTTTTGACCTTTTTGGTTCGAGCATTTGCTGACGCGTTCTGACGTGTTTAGCAGCTTCGTCGGCCGCTTCCATTCGTCCTCGTTGCGTCCTGGCGCTCCCGACGCGTCCGCTTCGTCGCCGGTAGGTCCACCTTCATGGTTTGCAGGTCCAACCAACTCCCCCTCGAGCTCAGTGCTTGGGGGCTCGTTCGGTTGCTGCGCGGGCTTGTCGGATGGTTCAGGTGGTTCAGGTGAGTCATATGACTCGTTTGCTAGTCGTTCTCGGCGCTGACGTGCTCCGTCTTTAGTTAACGCCTTCAGCTCGAGTCGTCGTGACTCGCCGCTGGCGTCGTTCGCTGCGCCGTCGCCGCTACCTCGTCCGCCGTCCGTACCACCTCCCTGGGGCTTCGCCATTGTGCCGTTCGGGTCGCCACCCAGCGGCTCCGCTTCGTCAGCTCGGTCGGTTGGCATTCGACCTCTCCGCCCCTCAATCGGCGTGGTGACGGATTCGGCGGTCTCGCCAGCTTCTGGTTCGCCCATCATGTCGTCTGGGTCGTCAACGACGCTCAGCGACTCTTCTTCGTCAGTGCGGTCGGTTGCCATTCGACCACTCCGCCCCTCAAGTGTCGTGCTGACGGATTTCGCCATTCCGACACCTTCTCGCTCGCTGGACCGCTCGTCGGCTTGGTCGTGCGACGTACCCACTGGCCTCGTCGGCCCTGCGCACTTTGCGTGTGGGTTTGGCATGTCAGTGGCTTCGTCGTCGACTGGTCGACTTGCCGTTTGGGGTGCCTGGTCGTCGATGCGCTCGAGCGCTCAACTTTCTTCGTCGTCGCCGGTGCGAGTCCTCTCGCTGGCTTCTCCACCTTCGACGTCGTCCTCCGCCGCCTCCTCGTGGCTCGTCGCCACTCCATGGACCTCCCCACTCGACTCCTCATCGTGCGGCATCCACGTCGGCTGCGTGATGTTCGACTGGTCGTTTTCGACCTCGCTGAGCTCGTCGCTCGCTGCGGTCCTCCCTCCCTCGAGTGGCGTGCTCGGGAGTCCTTCTGGTGGGTTGGACGACCTGTCTGCTGGCCTCGTGGGCCTGGCGCATGTCGCATTCAGGTTTGCGACGTCAGCGGTCGGGTCGTCGACCACCCGACTTGTTGGTTGGGGTACCTGGGGCACGACCGACGTGCGATGGGCTTCCGCGTCCTCACTGTGGTCTTCCTGGCTGCTCGCATTGGCCGCGAGGCTCATGCCGTCAGTCGTCGCTGCGGCTTCGTCCTCACTGACTCTCGCGCTAGCCCTCTGGCCCTCTCTTTCCTCTTCTCGTCCCTTTCTGACTCGGCTTGGGTTTTCCGTGCCTCGTCTCGGCTTGCGACGACTCCGGGTAGGTTTTCCTTCGACTTTGGCTTCTTCTGACTCGAATCCGACTGTTCTGCATTCGCGCGCCTTGTGGCTGCACTTGCTGCACTTCCGACAGGCACCGTCGAAGGTTTTTCGTGTGCGCGCAGCCACTTGTGGCTCTGCGTCGCGACATCCTTCGAGTTCGGGTAGTCGTTCTTGTAGCGGTTGTACTGTAGACTTCGCGAATCGATTTGTCAGGTATTTGTAGTAGTCTTGAGCTGTCGCGAGGTGAAGCATGGACCCGAAAATTAAATCTGGGATTCCTATAGTCAAAATTAATTTTGCTGTTGCTTCGAGTTGCGAGTTAGGCTCTGAGACTGTGCCGTTGAGATAGGATAATAACCAGCTTCTTTGATGACCGTTTCGACTTTCTCGCGCCATGTGGACCAGTTTTGACCGTCCGTTGCGAGTTGTGGTACATCTTCGTCGAACTCCATTGGGTAAGACTTTCTCGGGGTTCAGCTGGTGAGTGAGCTACTCTGCGCTATGCAGGGCTCATAACCTGTAGAAAACTATAGTGTAGTCACTGTATTAGTAGACTAATTACATACCTGTAGAAAACATCTGGAAAAAAAAAGTTGGCCCTTAGCAACCTGCATTACTAAGTAGTCTACATAGTGCTTTGTAGTAAATATTGCACGAGGCCTTGCTACAGAGGACTATGTAGCATACAGAATTTTTACGAGTGCTATATAGGTAGTCACCAATACTATAAAGGACTATGTAGCTCAAAGACAATTTGCGAATACTATATAGACAGTACTATGAACCGCCCGACACTACAGAGGATCCAATATATTACCCGTGGACTGGTGACTACATACAGGACGAAATAGGCAAGTGGTGAAGAACCGGGGGTGTCGACGAAAGGGACATCTTGCTCTAAGTGACGAAATAGGCGAGTGATGAAGAACGAAGGGATTCGAAGGGGGACAGTGCGATCTAAGTGACGAAATAGGCAAGTGGCGAAGAGCGAGGGGGTTTGACCAGAGGGACGCCTTGATCTAGGTGACGAAATAGGCAAGTGCGAAGAATGGAGGGAGGGGGGGTTCAACGAAAGGGACAGCTTTCTCAAAGTGACGAAATAGACAAGTGATGAAGAACGAGGGATTTAAAGTGGGTACGGCGCGATCTATGTGACGAAATAGGCAAGTGGCGAAGAGCGAGGGGGTTTGACCAGAGGGGACGTGGCCGCTCTGACGCACATGCTCGAGGTGGATCAACTGAGAGCCTTCATCATTAAAACTCGTGGGTACCACCAATATAAAACACTCACCGCCCGCCTGCCCCCTCCACCAAAGCACATTGTCGAGTGGCTCAGATATGTAGCCTATACTGTTCGAACGTATGAAGGTCAATGTATCTATTGAGGTAGAATTGCTGAGCCTCGGCCAGAGCATGGCCATGTACCCAGTGAGGATGAACTGCACCGCGCGCGAATCGAGGAATTAAATGACAGTGCTGAATGATGTGGTGAACTGGAATAACTTCGGCATTTGGGCGCTGAAGCCTGGTTGAACGGCTGACACGAAACATTCCGACATTGATGTCCAATGATTGTAGGGGTTTGAACCAGTGGACATAGGCGAGCGGTTGAGGGTAGTCGCCGAGATGCGATGGTAGTCTGAAGATAGCCTGAACTTCAGCTACACGGAGACCTAAACACATCAGTATATACACTAATTTGACAACAAGAATGACCTACCATGTAGACCACCGCGTCCTCGTAGTGCCGTATCTACTTCCACCAGCACGGTATCGTATCTGGCGAGTGTTGGCAGTTTGCGAATACCATTGTAGCATTGTGGATGCGAACGAATTCTTGAGTGCTTGCTGGTTGCATGCTCCATTGGGGGCATGAATAGAATGAGGTTGCTGAAAATATCGAAGCGGTCGTTAGTGTTGGGCTCAAAGAAGTGATGTCTACTATGAGGTAGGGTGTTGACGAATGCCTTGAGTGCATCAAGGAAACATGCGGCTCCGTGGCGCTCTTCTAAATATTGGATGGTTCTCTTGGGAAATTGGGGCTGCTGTGAGATCTGATAGCGTTGCAGTGCGGTGACTGAGCAATGCTCGACACCTTGGATGGGCCTTTCGTGCTCGGAATCAGTGGAGAGGGGCGATTCCGTGTCTACGAGCCTGGTTCTATGATGCCACACTAGGTAGTTGCTGAACCAGATCACCGCTTCTTGCCGTTGGAGCCATCTGGTCATCTGGACCGTATAGTCTCTTCTACTGGTAGCCGCATAGGCTTTCTTGGCGAAGTCAATGTGGAGACGCTCGGAGGTCTCCGTGTTCAGTCTGTCGAGGCTACCTAGGTTACGAATGGTGTCAGCATAGTGAGTGAGTGAATGGAGCTTGGGGATGTTGAACTGATCGTGGCACCTGAGCTCAATGAATACATCCTTCGAGCGATGGAAGTCGTCGAGAGCATGCTGTAAAGTCGTAAGCGTGTCATCCGTATGTGAATGGTACTGAGCAAGATAAACGAAGTCCATGAGGCAGCGGGCAGCTTGCAGGACACGTGGTTCCATGATAGCCCCCACGAGGGCGCCGACAAACACACGTTCCAGCTGCTTGTGGTCAGTGCCGGTCCATTGCCTGATAGTCGAGATCCCATTCTTGAAGTGTCGAAGCCCTGGGAAGATGGGCATCGCCTGAAAGCGTGCATCAAAGTGGGTCGTCTCTGCAAGTTTGCTACACCATTTCTTGAGGTGGTCCTTGATGATCCCTTGATGTAGCTGGTGAAGGATGTCACTGGAGATAGAGAGGAAGATGTCGGTGTAGGGGAGCTCGGCCCAAAAGGGTGAGAAGACTGTGCGCAGGCCCTCAGCGATGAACTCGGGTGGGTACTGGTCGGCGGCTTGTGCGTGGAGAGTTTGGGTTGTTTGTGTTTGGTTGCGCGGCGGGAATTGAACATTTTCACCTCGTTGATCAGCTGGTACCAGGCACTTGGGGCACCGGTTTTCAGCACAACAAGCCACCAGACACTGTTCAGGGTGGTCGCCAATGAAGGCTGCCAGTATCGGGAAGACTCGACGAATTTGGCCATCTGCACAAACCATTTCCATGCTGTTTCGACCAGCATCCACGAGCGGCTGAAGCAATAGCTTCATACAATAGTGGAACAATCGGTAGCCCGCGACCGAGTTGTTCTCGAACGACACCAGCTTGGAGATGGGTAGGTAACCCAACAACACTGATGCATGGTGTAAGGGCTCACGGCACACATCTTTCGACAGGTTTCCAATGGTCAAGTACACCGGCCAAGCGGTTTTGTCCCCCTTGAACTGGGGCAACTCGGTCTTGTCGGATGCTAATATCACCGGCGCAATCGTGGCGCCTTCTGGCAATTGGGCCTGAACGATAAACAGTTGGTACGACTCAGATGATCGACAGAACACCACTTACCTGTGTCTTCCACCACCAATCTGCAGTCCACATCTCGTCGTAATGGCGAGTTCACCCTTCAGGATCTGTATAGACCTTTTCTGGTGTGTATGCCATACTTCCATTGAATGCTGGATTCCCTATTAACTCTCGAACACAGGCGACAGGGTCTCACATCCACAACTCAAGCTGCTCGGAGTCGCCCTCCATCAGATTGTTATCGAGATTGTTATCGACTGGTCCAATATCACCGTGAACCCGAACAAGCCTGCATGCCCACTCTGGCCCAGTGGGTAGCTTATCCACGAGTTTCAAGAACATGTAATTGCTATGGTAGGACGGCTGGGTTCGAGTCTTCGTCTTGACCAAGGTACGTTAGTAAACCAGGAAACAGCAAGGTCAAATGATACTGACTATTGGTAGCTTTAGAAACTCCTCTGTGGCTTGCTGGTTCACATTCTTAATGAGCCATTGTGCAAGCTCCCACTCGTCGCAATCTGCAAATGGTGTGTACGTCCCTCCCCCTGAGGCATCCTGGAATTGTCTCATTTGTTCGAAAGGGGTCGTGGCCTGCCCTAGAACATCTGCAGCTTGATGGGCCAAAAACTCTTCAGCAAAACGCGGGAAATACTCTTCCCCATCCACCACCATGTGCTCATCCTCGTGGAGTTCCGCTGCTCCGCCCTTGTGGCTATCGGGTGGATCGAAGTCCACATCGCCCGTATCGAAGTCATTGCCTTCGTTAGGTAAGTCCTTTCCTCCCGGGATCACCTCATTGTCATGATCTAACTCCTGCCTCCCAGGAGTGCACTGTGCATGCTGCATGGTTTGCCGCTGTTGTCGACATAGCACGGAGTGTGCAATGTGCCGACGCACACCACCTGTGGTCAGAAAGGTACGTTTACAATGATGGCAGACATGATCTGCTCACTGAATGTTATGGTGGGGCGGCATCAGGTGGTTGATGGCAAGAAGACACGAGGTTGGTCTTGCCTTTGGTGGCCCATCCTGTAAAGTCTTAAGGAGCTATTACGCCTGATGTCAGTTCACGTCACAAGCTTCCAACGGCTTCCAACGGGATAAGTAAGTTTACATTCTCTTTTTTTTTCAAGGGTCTGACCTTACCACTCTTCGCCTAGACTACTCCTAGTCGAGTCACCGGTCGTCATGTAATCATACCCAGTCTGGTATGTCTCTTTGTTCAAGTCGTTTTTAGGATAGGGTCTGGCTTAACCGCTGTATTGCAAGTCTAATACTGGGCATCCGACCCCGATGATTGCAAAGATGGCCCTGTGGTTGTCCATCATGGCCCTGCTCCACTATCCATTGATGTGTCTCACCAGCTTGGACATTCGGTTGTTCATCAGCCGGACCATTATTCGCTGTGGCCACAGGTGTATTTAACTGTGACCAGGCTTGTCCATTGAGCCCCATCAACATTCTCTTTTCTCGCTCCCAATAATTTGCATGCCATCTAGCCCACTTTCATTATTCACCCCACCTAACCAACCTTCGTTTTTTGTTACCCTTACAACATTATGCTGAAACTACTCAAGGATGTAACCCAGTCCCAGGTCACTCAGGAAGGAGTGGCTTGTGCTTCCAGTGGGTGTCTTCGTCGCCCCTCAGCCAAGGTTTGAAGTATGGAAGGTAAGCACCTAACCTGACTCTAATACCTGTTACGCGGGGCGTACCAATCGAGTCGAGCGCAAGGTCAAGTGTCTCGACGGAGGTACTCACGGAGAGACACAACGTCGTCAAGCACTTGCTAAAGTTCACAGGGACTAAGTCTTAAGCGGACGGCTTAAGGATTCAGAAAAGTACGCTAGTATTGCGTAGATCGAGAATGAGTAGTAAAATACAGGCAGCGATGACTATATACCCAAGGACGCGTAAGCGTAGAACATTATAGAAGGTAATGGAAGGGAACGCGTCAGCAAGGGATACTTCGGAACGTCATAGAAGGAAGATGACTAATAGGGACACGTAGCTAATACAAGAGAATTAGCTAGAGGAGGGGAACGCTGTCCATGGATGAAGAGAAAAGAAGAGAATACCTCTCCCGGTGGGACTACAAGGGAACGGTGTGAGGTGTTAAAGGAGGACAAGAGAAACTGTGGTTCCATCGAAGAGATGGAGACAATGAATCCAGCGAAGGGAAAACATACCGGGTCCTGCAGAGACGCGGCGAAGGAAAGAAAAGAGGAACAGACGCTTGTAAAGAAGTAAAACTGTAACACCTCACTATAGCATAATATATATTTTGATTTGATCCAATTTTGAGATAAAAATATAAGTATTTCTATGGCTAGCTAATGAAGTTGTCTGATTACATATTTTTTGTATTAGAGTATCATTGGTGATAAGAGAGTTCTTGGTAATTTGATGTTTATACAATGCCTTTTAAGATGTTCATCTAATTGAATGGTCTTTTCAGTTAGCATACAATTGTGAAGTATAAATATAAATCCTGCTAATTGGCTTGCATTATTATACAAAGATTGTATTGCTAGTGGTCAAAGCTTGGGAAATTATGTGTAACAACTATACAGCACATGTTATATAAACTTATTCTTTCTCTCTTGTAATTTTTTCACTCTTGACTCTGAGATCTATCTATCTCAGTGTCAAGAGTCACTTTAGTTCTAGGAGTTCACACTTAAATAAGTGTAGACTTGTGTAAAGTAAATTGTACATAAGTGTTTTCTCAAGTCTAATTTCACTTTTTGTAGTTTCAAATGGTATTCTGGTGCTTTACCTAGCTAGTCTATGTTGCGGATGAATTTTATTGTTTAGTATAATATTATGATTAATAAATGCCATTACAGTGCCATTACAATATTCTTATATTATATATGCAAGTACTGTAGGTAGTCAGTATTACAATAGGTAGCTCTATAGTAAAGTACTCACCTCAGTGGTTGGGAAACCAGTTTAAGTGTAGCTAACTACAATGCATGAAAATAATATATCCTGAGATAATCTACTTTCTTATATTTGTAATTTCCATATCTTATTTCATGATACAGCATTGACAAACATTAAAGATTAGTAATTTATTCTATTACAATATATTTAACTCCAATAATATTTGTAAATTGTAACTTAGACAAAGAATTGGCTTTTAAGAAAATTTAACATAAATTTTCTAGCAATTATTAATCTTCCACTTCCACTCTCACTCCCCTCTCTCATAAAATTATATACACCTTATGGTTGATAGTAATAAGGATGGTTGTAGAAGTATGAAAGTCTTATATGCTGTTTGATAACTGAGATAAAGCATATTACTATATAGTTAGTGTTATAGTTAGGTACTTAGAGCTAAGTCCTATATATTATAATAATAGTTAGTAATAATAATTAATAATTAACAGTAATAAATATATTTTTGATTTCCTTTGATATATATTTGGTTTGCTTACATCATCTGATATAGACTGAATAGAGCTAGTTAAGTATCTTGTTGGAGGAGCTGGAAGAGCTTGAAGGCTGTCCAGCTCTGTCAGTCCTGGCCAACTAAGAGTTTATTTGCTGATTTGAAGAAAGGGTTGAGTGAGGTACTGTGCTTTTTGAAGTTCATAATGGTCTGCTAACTGATCATGATCATAGAGTTGAGCAACTGTTTGCCAATCTTGTTGCAGATGAAGGGATCTATAAAATCAATGATATTACAATAATCTAAATGATCCTTGTATTCAAGCTTCATGCCACCATATGGTATGTGCTAATCCATGGGCAGTAGTCATACACTATCATATAGTAAGTATGGTATTGGTTGAAACTGACCAATACATCAACCAACACCAATACAACAAGCAAGGTAATGTGGAAGTACTTAAAGTTAGGATGATTGCTCTTTCCACAGCCAACAGAATTACTACTGTGGAAAAAGATCCAGGCATAGCTAAGCATGTGGCCACTAGTGCCAGTATAGATGAAGCAATGATTCATAGTAACATGGGCTTGCCAGTTCCAGGCTGCATTAACAGCTTGGTCTACAATATTATCAGGTTTGATTGCATGACTCAAGGTTAGAGGATGTATAGGGATATTGTTAAAGAGTTGGTCAAGCTCAGCCTCACTCAACCATGCAAGTTTGTAGCAATAGATGATGCTAGCAGTCTCAAAAGTAAGAACAAGATGGGCTTGGTATGTCCAACAAATCCTAAGCTTATTTACATTTCTTGGAGGATTCCTTTTACATTCCTTTCAATCAGAGACTTGATAATGTTATTCAGGGCCAACAGGATGTTTTGCAGGCTTACTGTAGGGGTTGAAAGGTGTGGATTGGTTGTCATAATATATATTGAGCAAAGGAAATAAACAGGAACAAGCTATGGCACTATAATGGTAAACTAATCTGATTTATAACTGAATATTGTAAATTTCAGTCAAAAGAAACCTCACCATGATATCCTGGCTTTTCAAAGAAGTTGAAGATTGTACTATCAATATACAAAAATTTCCCTCTCCATTCTGGAATAGATCAGCTCTCTACCCAATTTTTTGCCTGCTCCTTCTCTGCAAGATTGTCTTTATGATGAGTAGAATTAAAGTAAATTGCTTTATCATGCAAACGCAAAAGTGAAAGCATAACATGCCTAGTATAGCAGTTGGAGACAACATCAAAAAAAAAATCTGCCCATTCAGCCATATCCTGAGATGTTGCAGTATTTCCATAATGTCTTGCTACATTCAGGAAAATACCAAGCTGAAGCCAGACTAGCAACTGCTCTCTAGGCAACAGGGAATCTGGAAGGGGCATACCATTAGAATTGAAGTCCTGATGACTACTGGTAAGGAATATGAAGTGGTGGAAAAATTTCTTGACAAGCTATATAAAGATTTCATGTGACATACAAAGCTTTTTGTGAAAATGTCATGGACAATAGATTTTCCACTCCTTGAGAAGATGGATTTGAGAAGCATGGATTGTAGAAATCTGGCTATGAAGTACATAGGCCTGTTGTACTTTACCAATTGCTGTATGAATCGTATTCTAATATATAAGCATCATCTCTAATTGAAAAAAAAAAAAAAAAAAAAAAAAAATGGAGAATCTGAATCTCCTAAATAGGATAGTGTATAGTCAGTTGAGGTTATAGTGATAGGTGATGTTATGTAGGATGAATTTGAGTCAACAGCAGATGGAGGGGCTTCAGCATCAATTTGATGCATAACTATATCCAAAAGCTTCATAGCCTGTGCCATGTTGATCTTGCTAAGAGCTTCCTGGAGGAATTTCAAAGCCTACTGACATGCTAAGGACCTAGGTATGTTGTAGGAAGGCAGTTAGAAATAAGAATAACCAGGGGTCTAGCTTAACAAGGGATTGGTATATGTGCAACTTTTTTTTTCATTTTTGATCATTGCCTTAATAGGTCATTTAACCCTACTTGGTGACAAGCTGTGCTGGAGTTACAGTTAAAAGGGTTTGCCACTTTCAGAATATGTTGTGCTTGGGCACTGTTGAATTTTTCAATCAGCAATTAAACATGTGGCTTCCAACACATAACTTTGTAACTTTGGCACCATACTAGTGTGCAACTAGTATATTTGGCTAAGTGAGTGAGACCAACTATTAAATTATTATTCCTGCTATAGTAGTGGGTTCTCAGTATGTTCCTCATGGAGATAATTTGTACATGTTTGCCATGATGTCAGTCGTCCCTATTGCAAATATCTTCTTTTGGCTTCTGTGTTATATTCCACATACTTCTAGCACCACCAGTGAGGTAACTTGTCATGTCAACTCAATTGTAAAGTGCCTTACCAGGATGATAATATTGGTCATCACCCCCTGCTAGTATCAATGCCTCCATCCATGCTACTAATCATCCTAGTACCACCCCCATGATCCTCTGACCCACAAATGCCAATAAGTAAGTCCTACATAAGGGTATTGCTTAGCAAGATGCTCAAGGTCAAGGAGAGGATGGCACACAATTGGTCTGTGTCTCATCCAGGATGAGGCATTGGGGAATCAGTTGCCAAACATATGATAAAAGATTTGGCAAGCTGGTGTGGTGGTCATTAACCACCACAAGCCCAGCTGGACCTCTGTCCATGTTCAAAACACATCTCGCAGAGCCCAATCTGGCCAGACATAACAGTCTCTGTGCTTACATGCAAACATTTCCCCCCATCCCTTGCTGTGGTTGGGGTGAGCTAAGTGCTCACTCTGCTACATTCTTTCTCAGAAGCAGAGATAATGAATTCAAAAAAGCTGCAGGCTGTTTGAAACAAAGCCCACGAAGCCAGCCAAAGTAGTAACAAATTCATTCAGAATCAGTAGGTTCTACATTTTGTTGACACCAGAATACAAAGCTGTTATGATCCATCTACTGTTCACAGGTCTTTACCTTCTTTCCTTCAAATGTTGTATTCATCTATATCCAGGTGTGTTCTCTTTCCAATGGAACCACTGTCTCCTTCTCTTTGACTTAATCAATGTTTCTTTTGTCCTCTTATGAATTCCCCGTGCCATTCTTTACGCATATTACTGGAAGGGGATAGCTTTATTTTTTCTTGCTTCTTATCTCATATTCCATGGACAGCATCCCTTCTTTAACCAATTCTATCGCATTGGTTATGTGTTTCTCTTTACTCATCAATTCTATCTTGTTCTATGACATTCCATGGTGATGCATTGCATAGTATAAGTAGACAGCTGCGCCTGTATCTGTATCTCTATTCTCAATCTGCACAATCTAGTGTACCTCCTGGAATCCTTGGCCAACCACTTAAGTCTTCTCCCTCCTTCAGAATAACCCATTTTGACATTTCCATTGTTTCTTATCATTTCAGATTCATTTTTAGAGTTCATTGAACCTTATGCATCATAGCTACACAGTCCTGGGCAATTCCCAGACTATAAAAAGTGTGTACCTAGCATTTTGAATGCATCTTTCGACCTTTCAAGCTACTCCTAACCATTCTACTGACCACCAACTGACTTTCTGCACATCCAAGTTCACCACAGAACTCATTGACCACCTCTTCACTTCTCCTTCATGCCCCTGACACTCCGGACATTATCCAGTCTACTTTCCCCATGGTCCAGACTAGTGTCGGACCACTAGTAATGTCCTTTCCCTTGTTCCCTTCGACCTGGAACTTCACTTACCAACTCTAACCCTCTTTGGGGACAAACACATTGCACCTGCAGATTCCCCTATACCTTTAGGTTGACTTACCCACACAGTCACCTTTAGTGTTTTACATTGTGTAACAGAAGCCATATGACTTGCAGTGGCACCCCAATGCCTTCAGTCAGACTTTGGACATCTAGGACACCAAAACAGTACTTCTCACCATGGGCCATTGCTGATTCCCTCTGCTGGCACTCTGTTAGCTTATTTTGATTGAACCATTATTGGCTTATCTATAGGTTTGCACCCTTGTCAGAACAGACCATTCCTACCCTTCCCCCACCACTGGCAGCACACACCTTCATCTCATCAACTGGATTCACGCACTGCACCACTCAACTCTAATGTGAGCCCCTCTCATAAAGCTCACTGATTGTCCTCATTCTCGTACCCACATTATAACAATGATCATTTCACTGATTAGATTTGACTCGGGAATTGCCGACTACGTCGGCAGATACCTTGCTTGATTGGATGAATGAATGTGTATCTCACCCGCACGAACTCCTTCAAGATCACGAGCAGCTTCAACATCAACTTCTAGATGGCTTGCTGCTCACCATCATCCATGACATCTTGTCGTCATCTGGGCCAACTCGTTCAAGATCACGACAGTTACTCTTCAAACAATTCGATTCTTAGTATCTGTCGATTGTAGCATGATAAACACAGTAATAGTAGTGGGAAAAAGAACTTCTAACACCGAAGAGCTATGGGGAAGAATGACCCAGTTACAGGTTAACAGGTACAGTCTCATGGGTCTGAGAGGCAAACAAGAACACTAGGATGTTATGGCAGAAGGAACAGAAAAATGAAAACGGTACATGGGATTCCTTTACTTTCTGGCACGCTTTCCCTTCATAGAAGGTAGAGGGTCGTCAAATGAGGTTTCCGGAAGTCATTTGGCAGGGGAGGGGGGAGGCAGTGGGTGCAAGACATGGACGGAATGAATGTCAGCAGTGAAATTATTGAAGTTTTTGAAGTAGGTGTGCAAGAGCACAAAATGGATGCGTGTGGTTGCACCTTGCAGACGAGTGCGATACAACTGAGGGGGGATGAGTTGTCCATTCGGATCGTAAGCATGCAGTGTGATTCTTCCAATTGTGTGTCATTCCACAATTGCAGCCACTCTGGATAACTCCACCTCTTGTCCCACATCACATGATGTCATGTGTAAGACGAAAGTGGGACAATTTCGGGTGACAAGAGACCTTGCAAGCAAGGTAATTACGCTGCTTGCTTGCAGGAGAAATTTTGTGCTGTGTGACATGCTGTGACAGTGTTCCGTGACTCCTGTCAGCAGTCAAAGAACTGCTGGTGTCCTCCGAATCCCAATCAATCAACCCTGGGAACGTTGGAGAAAGTACTTGAAAAAGCAATGAGAAAGCGCCGGCTATTGTACCCTGCCGATAGCGACCAAATGAGTATTAATAGAAGCGCTATTCTTAGATTGTGTGAAAAACCTCGCAACTTCTGCCCAATGATGGTATGCGCCATCCGGAGCAACCCCGGCCCCTTGAACGTCGAGGGGAAGCTTGATATGTCAGCTGTCGGTGCCGGTGATCAATGGGCAATGCCACGTAAGATATGTGCCATCAAGGCAGACGCAACGTTCGTGGTGCACAGTGCGGGACCATATATATACCGTAAGCCCTCTCCACCCTTCCCCCATTGCTCCCATGTCCGCCATGTCCGGGTCTGGTGCTACCACCCACATCTTCGAACGTCTTTGGAAGCGAGAGGCCACCGGAGAGGTCTTGTCTCTTTCTCTGCCCTTTCTCAACTTGAAGTTCATCCCAACGACAGGGCGGTCTTATCACTGGAACAAACCCTGCAGCGTTTACGACTGACGATCCTTTGAGGTTATGGATCATCCAAGTCGGTAAGCAGCCCGTACCAAACCCCTCTCGTCTCCTCAGTGCTAGCTAGGCATCATTATCATGATGGCCCAGCTGCTCTCCCTTGGCCTCCGCAGGCTCAGACAACCAAAAGTCATCGCCGAAGTGCTCGGCGGCATCCTCCTAGGTATTTCATCCACGTCCCTATCTCTGCCTCGCTCAACCCGCTTTTCACTAGGCCCAACTGCATTGGGAAGAATACCGGGCTTCACCGACAACATCTTTCCTTCCGTGTCCATCCCATACCTATCCCTGGTTGCTGACATCGGCCTCTGCCTTTTCCTTTTCCTCGTTGGGCTCGAAATCGACACCAGCGTCGTCGTGCGCAATGCACGCATGTCGGTCATCGTATCATTGGCGGGTATCGCTCTTCCCTTTGGTCTCGGCACCGCCCTCTCCATACCCTTATACCACAACTTCATCGACCCCTCCGTTCACTTTACCTACTTTATGCTTTTCACGGGCGTCGCGTATTCGATCACTGCATTCCCCGTTCTTTGTCGCATCCTCACAGAACTCAAATTGCTCGATACGCACGTCGGTATCATCGTCCTCTCAGCCGGTGTCGGCAACGATATTGTCGGTTGGACGATGCTCGCCCTGAGCGTCGCACTTGTAAATGCCGGTTCCGGCCTTTCAGCGCTATGGATCTTGCTCGTCTGTATCGCCTTCACCGGCTTTCTCTTAATGCCGGTCAAGTTCGCCATGCGCTGGTTAGCGCGCAAGACGGGTAGCATAGAGAATGGGCCCACCATGTTTTACATGACCATAGTCATGATTCTCCTTTGGGCCTGTGCCTTCTTCACCGATAGCATCGGTGTGAACGCCATCTTTGGTGCGCCGCACGGTGTCCGTTCATAAACCCCTCTGACTCATCCGCAGGTGCTTTCCTTGCCGGACTTGCGGTCCCACGTGAGGGTGATCTCGCGATCACCCTCACAGAGAAACTTGAAGACATGGTCGCGATCGTCTTCCTTCCGCTCGTATGTATTCCATCCTGGTCATCAGTTCCGTTCTCAACCTTGTCATGTAAAGTACTTTACGTTGTCCGGTCTGAACACGAATCTCGGATTACTCAACAATGGTCAGCGTCTTCGAAGAACTTATTTTGCGTGGCTTGTTGACACCCCCCCGATAGGTATTACGTGGGCCTTCACCATTGCTATCATCGCTCTTTCTTTCTCTGGAAAATTTGGTGGATGTACGATTGCGTCCAGGCTGGCTGGCTGTAGCTGGCGTGAATCAAGCACGATTGGTGCGTTGATGAGCTGTAAAGGGTTCGTCACCAAGTGCTCTCGCGTCTTTCCACTCGCTCACCTCTTTGATAGTTTGGTCGAACTCATCGTCCTGAACGTAGGACTCGAGGCGGGCATTCTTTCGCAGAGGGTCTTCTCCATGTTCATCCTCGAAGCGCTCGTTCTGACATTCATCACCACGCCTCTCGTGACGGCACTCTACCCGCCTGAGCGCCGCGTTCGGACCAGTAGGACTGTGCCACGTGCGGAAGGCGGTGGGCATGGACAACTTGACGAGGAGGCGTCAATCATGATCACCGAAGAGCATCCTTGGCGCCATCGGTTCACGGTCGTCCTCGACAAACTCGATCGCATTCCAGGAGCGATGGCACTCACGCAGCTCGTCCTTCCGCCACACAGCGCCCTGTCGGACCCCACATCGACCACGACCACGGCCGACACGATCGACAAGTTCAAGATGCCCGACGTCAGCCTGGAAGCGCTGCAGCTGATTGAGCTGTCGGACCGGACATCCGCCATGATGAAATCGTCGGTTGCAGACAGCTTGATCCACACAGACCCCGTACTGGGTATATTCCGGATGTTTGGCGAGCTAAACGAGTTAGCTGTCACGACGTCGTTGTCGGTCGTCCCGTACGACGATTTCGCGCATAGTGTTGCAGAGCACGCGCAGAGACATGCTTCCCACCTCATCTTACTCCCGTGGTTGCCGCCCACTGCACCGACGGTTGCCGATATGTCCGACACGGGCACAGGCGGGGGTGCCACCCCCAAAGTCACCAAAAGCGACCAGAACCCGTTCGACGTCATATTTGGCGGCGTCTCGGGGAGTAAAGCGGACAAATCCCCCTCGGATGTCCATTCCCAATTCGTACGGGGCGTGTTTGCGCAGAGCAAGACAGACGTCGCCTTGTTCATCGACACGAGCGATCGATCGGGGGCGCGCGTCGGGGGGTCTCTGCATATCTTTTTACCCTTCTTCGGGGGACCGGACGATAGGTTGGCGCTTGATTTGGTGGTGCAGCTTTGTTTGAATCCGAGGATGACGGCGACGGTGGTGAGGATGGTGAAGCGGGAGGGAGTAGCAGACGCAGATGAGGGACTGGAACGGCCGTCGATGGCGCATCTCGAGGATGCGGGTGGGTTAACATCGCTCACCCCGCGCGGCGACGGGCCCACGGTGACGTCGGTACGTGCGATGCGATGCTTGGACGTTGTTCCGCAGGCTGAATCCTAATTACCTCTACCCATCTCATAGACGCTCGGGATCGCCGATACGGTATACGGTGGACAGACGACCGAGATGCGTCTCCAGTCCGACACGGCCGACAACATCGCCTGGTCCAAATATGCCACGCCGCCATCCACCAACGGGGACAAGCCCGCCCTGCGGCACGCGCTCGCGCGCATCCACTTTTCGGACGCGCACACGCCAGTACCGCTACACGCCGCGCTGCGCCACGCTCGTACGCTCCGGGAGACGTCGCCCCGTATATTGATCGTCGCTGGCCGGTCGAGACGGCTGGCCAAGGAGAGCCACCACGAGGAGATGAAGCGGGTGTTGGAGGCGTATCGGCCGGTGGGGCTCGAGGTGGTGCGGAGGACGATTGGGGATGTCGGGACGGCGATGGTCGTGGGTGGGTCGGCAAGCGCGGTGGTGGTGGTGCAGGCTGCCGAGGTGGCTGTGGGTTAGGTGAGAGGCAAGAAGGGGCGGGTGTCATGCTGGACGCTGGATGGTTTATAACTGGCACGTCGTAGCTTAATTCGGATAGGAACCGATACCACACCCTGTAGCATATTATCATCTTACTTTGTATATACCCACGTTTTTACCGCTCACGATCGGACTGCGACCGTTATGTCCGGGGTAGGTCTCAGTTGGGTTCGACGCGACGGTATTGAACAAGAATACAGCAGGAGAGATACCAGGAAAGGAACGAGATCACCATTCACGTCTTCTTTTCCTTGTCCTTCTTCTCTTTCTTGTCCCTTTTCTCCTTCTTCCCCTTCTTCTCTTTTGGTGGGCCGTCCTGTCAGATCCAGTGTCAGCATGCACACAAGCACGATCAAAGACGACGATGGCGCACCTCCGTTGCTACCACGGCAGCCTTTTCCGCCTTCTTGGCCGCTTTTTTGAGCGCCTTCTTCTCCTCCTTGGACAACTTGATCTTCTTGACTGGCGGTTCGTCCTCGTCCTCTTCCGCACCGCTGTCGCCATCGACGTCCATCGCCTCGCTCGACCGCCGCTTCTTTTTTCTCGCATCCTTGTCCTTGTCCGTCACCTTTTCTTTTCCCTTATCCTTGGCCTTTTCTTTGCCCTTGCCCTTGCCCTTGTCCTTGTCCTTGTGTTTGCTCTTCTTGGGCGGTGGCGACACCTCGATCAGCGGTAACACGGGCTCCGCGTCATCCATCTCTACATCCCCATCCCGTCGTCGCGGCTCGTCCTCTTCGTCTTCGTCCTCATCGTCGTCGTCGAGCGCAAGGTTGTCCAACACCCGGCGAATCGCGTCCGCGTTCTTGGTCGGCGGTGCACCCGTTTCGAAAAACGCGAGCCGTTCTTCGACTTGTGCGCGCAAGGCTTCGCCGAATTTAGGGGTGGGGTTATCTAGACGGGGGCGTCGGTATGCAAACGAAAACAAAAGGGACGGAGCGTACCGGTGTAACAGTCTATCCGCGATGCGATCGAACACTTGTTTGCCAAGAACCGCGATATTCGGCCCTTGTGTTTGGGCTCGGCGCGACCGATGAACGAGGAGTGGTACAAGAGGCCGTACTACGAACGTGAGGACGGCAACGATGTCAAGCGCCTGCCTCGCTCACCTTGGGGGTGTTGCCTTTTGTCTTGAGCGCTCGGAAGAGGGCTTTTTCGGCGCCGAGGATCTGGACGGTGGAGGCGGGGTATTTACTGAGGTTGGTGAGACTACCTGCGTGACTGATCAGTCGAGCGCCGATACGCTCTCCGAGGAGAGCCGTCAACGAGGGTGCGACGAGATTCATTTTTTCGGACAGATAGGCGACGAGGGATTTGCGGTAATCGGCGATGGAGACGACGCGGGCGGCAAAGGCGGAGATATTGAGCATGTCAATGTCGGAGATGGACGATCCCATCGAACCGCGGGCGGCATCGAGAATGTTTTGTGCGAGCGTTGCGTTGTCGTCGATGATGGTCGTCAACTCGGGGAGTTTGTCCTCTGACAGGGTGTCCTTGTCCCCGATGAACTGGGCGAGACGAGCGTATTGGTAATTGTCCGACACGAGCCTGATCAGTTCGGGAAAATGATAGCCGTACCACTCCCGAATACGCATCGCAAAGAGGTTGACGTCCTTGTCGAGTTGATCGAGGAGTGCGATAGCTTGGATTATCATGTTGTCCACCCGGTTCACGTTGAACTTGAGTTTGGCGCGGGAATACGAGTGGCCGAGACCGAGCTGGGATTTGACGAGGTCGTTGGCGTCGAGGCCTTTGAGGAGTTTGTGGGCATGTTGACGGATGCCGCGGAGGATTTCTTGGGCGTCTTCGGAGGCATCGCATTTGAGGCCTGTGCCGTCCGAGATGGCGTTGGCGAGCGGTGCATCGTGGACGATGAGCTTGACCTTTGGGGATTTCTTTCCGCCCTTGGAGAGGTTGAGCTCGAGGAGGGATTTCAATTGGTCGTTCAGTATGCCTGGTCGCCCCAGCGGTCTCGTGAGCTAAGCAAAACGAAAAAAAGGCAGTCACACGCACCCTCGGACACGTCGTTGATGTTCTCGAGCGCGTCGGCGGCGCTCTTGAACGGGGAAAAGCTGAGGAGGGAGACCATCTTGGTAAACTTTGAAAAGTCGGTGATCGAGTCTTGGACGGCCTTTGTTTGCGACCCGACGACATCGTGGAGCTTGACCTCGAAGACGGCGTAGCCCGACGCCGTCTCGAACAGCGCGTGCGTCGCCATCGTGGTGTGTGCTCGCCGTCGTCCGCTCAAAATTTGGTGGCTGATACACAAGACCCGTTTTGAACATTTGCTCGCACGGTTCTATGGGCGCAGTGTTGCAGCGATCAACATGAGCACGTCGTTCTGAACCGTTTCGGACCCTCGAGGCTGTCTGTCATTTCTTGGCATGCAAGTCGTGGCTGTACTGATTTATTTTTTTCACCAGTTCATCTAGAAGCAGTGGTTGGCGCCGTGGCGCTGCACACAATGAACCTTCGGGGGCAGTACGACAGAATCGCCCCAAGGCTGCGGTTCGCATCATATGGAAGCAGGACATGTCGGCCAAGGGACACATTCAAGACGGTAGGCCACGGGAAACATTCTTGATGCCGTCTCCGCAGTGCCCAGCTGCACATGACTATCGCTACCTCGCCCTTTTCTGCAAGAATGGGGTATTTCCAACACGGACTCACGGAGAAGGGGGGTCGTTCTGCCCTTGCGTGCCATGGGTTTGCCACTAGGACTCATCGGCCGACGAGAATGCACTGTCATCTGCCTCGCCGTGTTGGTCCAGCAACTTTCAACGGCCATCAAGACCATCTTTGCCTCCTGCATGCAAACCGTCCGGATCTTGGTTCCAGATTGATGGAGTGAATGCCATCGATGTCATTACAGCGCGTACGCCTCATGCAGTCTCGCGTATGCTTTCCTCTTGGACCAGGCCTCGTTTTCCGAGTGCATCACTGGCTGGTTGGCACCTGCCTAACGGAGACACCAGCGTCCAGGATGTATGTTCCGGAATGTGCGTGGGGCACGTCTTGTACCTGAGCTGCCCCATGTGTGATGGTGTGCTGATGTCGACGCGATGTTGCTGTGGGCGAGGGGCGGTGGGATGCTTCGAAAAGTGGTCTGTGCTTCATGACCGGTGCTCCACGGTGATTCCTTGTGCGCCTATCTCTGGGCTGTCCTGCTAGACGCGCGCTGAGAATGTTCCAGGGTCCTGAGCCAGCTTACAATCTAGAGGCCACGTTGGGAGGACTGGGGGTCACGTGCTGTGACATGATTGGACGGACTCTATTGGTTCCAAGCTTGATATATATTTACGCCTCGTGTCCGGCCTCGAGGGGGACTTATAGCTTTCTTCCCCTCCCCCCTCTTGTCCGCTTACCTTTAGGCCCCAGGAGCTTGACTGCGCGGGCCACTGCGGTCTTCCTCCAGCCGCATATAGGCACCAGCCTGTGGATCTCCTCCCACTGCCATAGAGGTGCGATCGCTCTCCAAGACGTACTCTCACTCTGACCCACCCTCAAAGGCCACATCCACCCCCACCCCGCCCCTCTTTCGTTTCGCCACGACACTTTTATATTTGATTACGATCGTCATGTTCAAGCAACGGCACTCCCCCGTAAGCCCAGGGTTCGTCCCCGGCACCCCAAAACTTCCAAAGCTCTCCCTCCCAGAGGAGCCGTGCGCGGGCCCCTCCCGCCCCGCCACCAGGGCCGATATGCGGCGGCCACAGACCCCCGCAATGGTGACCTCATCATCCAGGGACAATCCCACTGCCGGACAGCCCGCCAAGCCCCTGAGGTCCATTCTCAAGGGGAGCAAGAACGCACAGCCCCTCGACTCGTATGAAAGCGAGGGTGAGATGCTAGCTGCCAAAAAGATAGCTCGCTCTCTCTACAACATTCCCAACGTGTTGCCCGCAGGATCGCGCTTGGGTGAGCACGCGTTTGATCCAGCCCTTTCACTTTTTTCCCACGCCGCTTGAGCTCAACTGATCAATTGGTGGCAGTGCCCATGAAGCAGCCCGCGTTCGATTTGCACTGGCAGCTGCTTCCCTATGCTGCAGGACGTTCGAAGCGACTCCTCCGCTTCGATATGGCTTTCCCAGTGGACGAAGCAGTCTTTCAGGGCCGTGGTTTCCGAACGAAACTCTCCGACGCCGATCTGGACAAACCAGCGGCCAATGGAGTCATGACCAAGATGCTCATCACGTTTGAGCAGGGGCAGTTCTCTTGGGAGGTGGACGTCAAGAACGCCCATGGGATCTGCTGTCGAGACGTGTTCGAGGCGATATACCAGGCGTTTAATGAGCAACTCACGCTCGAGGAGCGGAGGCTCGTCCGCGACCGCCGCGCGGTCGAGGACGCTTTCCGACTCCGCTGCAAACTTGCCCCCGGCCTTCCGGACGTCGAGCGTTCCCTGGGATGGAAGAGGGTCGACGTGCTCCTGCATAAGACAGTTTTCCTTGGCCTGACTCAACCAAAGTCCGGCAGTGACTGGGTGCTAAATCTTGGTACCCTCCCTCGTATCCCTGGCCTGTCATGATAAACACCTAACGATTTCTATGTCACGAACACCCGGTACGTGCACATCCTCAGTAATGTGCCATCGAGCTTATCTCCCTGATCAGGACTGGTTTCCACTTGTGCACGATCATTCATTATCATCATCCTCCACATCATCCACCACTCGCATCATGGCATTTTGTTGTTGTTTTCTTCGATACCCTTTCGTTACATCTGGTGTAAGGTTATTATATCGTTGTACTTGTTTCGGTGGACCGCCTAGGTGCCACTACTAGGAGGCAGCTCAGGCGTCCCGACTATCGCCTTGCCTCACACATGTTTCACCCTCTTTTTCCAGACGCAACTTTGCGTCTGTATGCCGTTCTGTGTTGTCTCCATTTCTACTTTGAGGACGTGTGTCATTCGGGACATTCTAGCGTTAATTACGCTCCCCATTCCTTGGGTTCTTTTTCCTCCACGTATCAGCCTACACATGTAGCCATTCAGAATGAACAAACACGGATCTCAAACCCGATAACAAAGGCAAAACACATCCGCCTATCTACAGCGATGCCACCCGCGATGAACCCCCCTGTGCCGATCGGCCGGACACCCTCGACTTCTCTGGAGGGCCGCGACGAGCGGATACGTGGCGCAGTCGTGGACAGCGAAAAGAACGTGATCGAAGGCCAGAGAAGGGTAGCAAGGACACGAGACCTAGATAACGGGAACCCTGTAACAGCGGCGCGTCCCACGGTGACATGCTCCAGGAGATTACCACCCGTTTTGGAAAAGCGGAAGCAGACGGACGACCGCTGGACGGTGATTTGGAGTCGGGCCGGTCTGGATCACGAATGCAAGATTGGAGTTGATGATGGAAAGTCTGTGGAGCTAATCTGTAAAGGGGGCAGACCTTGGCCACGTGTACGATGGTTCCATCGCCGCTTGTCGCGCGTTGCAGATACCGGACAGTTGCTTGCGAGGGCAGGGAGAGCCACCGAACTGAATGGGGCTTATTTTTAGCGCGTCTCGCTGTCTCGATTCTTGGAGCTGCGGCGTCCCGGGGTAGAGGAGACTTGACGTGCGTTGGAATTCGGGGTGGTGGCAAAGGGGTGGTAGTGGTTCCATCTCATGGTGGAGTGGAGCGGTCTGGGTGGCATGTGAGATCGGGGATTCGAACATGCCACATGTGTGAGCCTGCCGGTGGAGGAGGGAGGTGGGGTAGTAGATATGATCGCGTGCCGAGCACTGCGTTCTCGACCTGGGCCTGGGTGAGTCTACCCCGGTTTGAGCACAGCGATTCCCTCTCGAACGGGGTGACTCGATCACCCTGGGTGATCTTTTTGACGTCCGCTGGGACTCATCTCCCGCTCGAAATTACAGGTTTGGCAGGACTGTAAAGTTTACTCTTTGAGCGAACTTTGAAACTTATTTCGTGATGATCGTGCTTGGTGGAAGGGTACAGATGGATCAGCAACATCAACAAAGTTCAAGCTGAGCAACTCAGCGCTGTTGCCACGGCAATCACAGTGAGACATCGTGAGATCTCATGGTCACGTTCGACAGGATGCGCTTTCTTTTTCCTCCTTCAAGGGCGGGGCCCCCACTCACAACGCGGGTCCATATGCTCGCGACAGTCTTCACTTATCGTATTTGCTTCGGTTGCATTTGGAGTGCGTGGCCAAACCCGACGACGATGTGCTTTTCATAATCGCATCGCCGTCCTTTCAGCGGTCAGCAGGTCCTGACACAAAATTGAACCACACGGGGTTTTCGACAATATCGCAGGGCCCAACGCACGCGTCGCGTCCACGATACTATACGCGCTCTTACACGATCTACGAGAGATCATTCGATCTAGCGTGGCCTCCTGTGGCACTGGTTCCCACAAAAAAAAAAGTTCTTGCCTTTCATCTCTGATGGAATGACGACGTGTTCGTGTTCTCGTATGTTAGTCATCATTAGTGCGTGGTTCGTTCTGGTCCATCTCATTCTATTCTGACGCGTAGCCCATCGGCAACCCTCACCGCACGTAGATTTCGATACCTCGTGTCCAAAGTGCGAGGAGGTGGCATCCTGGTAAGTGTATGCGCTTCGAGTCGTCGAACCGTTCAACTACGACAACCTTCACCCTCAGATTTTCGACGATTATGGCTGACGCTCTATCATTCTCCGAAGCCATTCGAATGTTGCACAACCAGTGCTTGAATGACGCACCTTGGGCGGCGTGCTTTGCGCCACCTACTACGGCATTCGCTTCTGCGCCATGTTCGCTAGCGTGCCTTCACAGTACCGCCAAAGCCTGCTGATTCATAGAGAAGATCGGGAGGTGCATCTCATAATAATTTTCGGGAATGGGGTCCGATATGAAGGTGTACTCTCCCGATGGGCAAACATCATCACCATGCCTTCTTTCGCCTTGCGCTCGCATCGTCCGAGGCTTTACAACCATGCCTAGTAGAAGCAGGCTGCAACATTCGCTTTCCCGACACCCCCAGCTCGTCCCACGAGCAGACATGGCCATATCACTCGGAATGAACCACGAGCGTAAGGCGTACCCGACAGGTGTAAAGATTCCGTGACGGTGGCGAGCTGTTGGGTAGTTGACGCCCAGGAGGCGGCGAGAGTTGATCTGGCGACATAAAGATCTGGGGGTGTGTCCCCGAAGATGACGATCATGGTCTACTGCGATGCAAAGTAAAGGCTGAGAACCTCGTCAACACATCCCACCTCGCTTCTCGCACATCCTGCAGCGATGGCCGCGGGCAACCGGATGTGATGAACGAGGAAGAGAGGGCGATTGCAACAGAGCGAAGGAATGATTGGAGGATGCAGGTAGCCTTGCGATGAGTGAATTGGATTTTCGCAAACGAAGGGTCCACGCGGTGTCGGGGTGTGATAGAACCTGTGTACCTTACCTTTTCGGTCCTGGCTAGGCGCGGCATTTTCAAACTGTTGAATCAAGGCAGCATGGATTCAGAAGGTACCTGTGGTTTTCTGTCGACGTGCAGAACACTGACATGACGTTGCCTACCAGTTGAACAATTGCATTTACGCGCAAAATATTTCTTTGCCAAGTTTGAACAAGGAGGGGGACAAGCTACATCGACGAGGCGGTCGTCCTTGATCGTGATGCACTGGAGCTTTGCCCACCCGGTCACCCCAAGCGACCTGTCTCTTTGACTTGCCTTGCAATTGATCTTAGTGATCGTTACGACCAGCTTGGAGCGAAAAGCGACCTCGAGGAGGCGATTCTCCTTGCCCGAGAAGCACTCTGTCTTTGCCCGGCCGGGCACCCCAATCGTTCGATGTCTTTAAACACCCTTGCGGTTTGTCTCACCACTCGGTACAACCAGCTCGGGGCGATGGAGGACCTCAGTGAGGCCATTGTCCTCGATGGAGAAGCGCTTGACCTTCGTCCGCAAGGACACCCTGATTGGTCAATGTCTCTAAACAACCTTGCAGCTCATCTCTCCATTCGGTATGGCCAGCTCATGATAATGTAGGACCTCAATGAGGCCATTGTCCTTGAGTGAGAAGCGCTCGTCCTTTGCCCGCATGGGCGCCCTTTTCAGTCAATGTCTTTGAACAACCTTGCAGCTCGGAACGATGGAGGATCTCGATGAGGCCATTGTCCTCGACCGAGAAGCACTTGATCTTCGCCCGCAAGGGCACCGTGATTGGTCAAGATCATTGGACAACCTTGCTCGCCACCTCTGTGATCGGTTCAGGTGGTCGAAGAAGTTACATGATAAGGAGGAGCTCTTCAGTCTCTACGCTCAACTCGTACACCTGCCCCAAATTGTGTCTCCCGTTGATCTTTCTGCTGCTAGAGCATGGATCTGTGTGGCTGAGGATTTCCAACATCCCATGGTACTTATCACATATGAAACATCCCTTCGACTACTTATTCAACATCTGGCCACCCTGCCATCATTGCCTTGACATCTTGACATCCTCAAAAACCTCACGTCGACGCTCGCAGTAGACGCATTCTCAGCATGTCTTCGTAATTGTGTTCCCGTGCGTGCAGTCGAGCTTCTCGAACAAGCCCGGGGTGTCTTTTGGAGTCAGCTTACTCGACTCCATTCCCCCCTGGATGATGTCATAGCATCTAGCCCGGCAGGAAAGACGTTGGCAGACGAGTTTACGCAGCTGGCCCTACTCATTCGCAACACCTTCAATTCGCCGGGTGCAGATCAGCATGAACGGACGCGTCGTCTCAGCTTCGAACTGCAGAAAGTTGTGAACAATATTCGCGAGCTACCTGGTTTTTCCCACTTCCTTCTTCCCTTTCTCTTCCCCGATCTCCAACGTGCAGCCAGCGGGGGACCCGTCATCGTCGTCAATGCGAGCAAGTATAGCTG
>JBBPKY010000219.1:0-33044 GCA_038089495.1 Xerocomellus dryophilus
GCAAAATTAGTGCTAGCCTAACAAGGCACTTCTTCCAAGGCCCAGTGAGCTTGATCAGCGACGTCGAAGCAATGCATCGAAAAAGCGCTTCGGTCGTAATACGTGGCCATTGACCAGACTGCTCGAGGGCTTGATCGCTTTCGCCGCCCGGGCCAAGAATTTCCTTGATACGGGCCAGATTGTCCGTAAAACTATCTCTGCAAAGCACATGATAATCCACTAGGATCTCGACCGCCTCTTCGCAAGGTTCCTCCATCACCACTTGTGATGCCGGGGCTTGCGATACCTCGTTACAAAAATGTCTTGCACTTGATTCAAGGTCGGATGCATATTGGTGTTGAAATACGTCCCTCGGATTCCCCTGAACAGTCGCAATAAGTCGCTGCAGTTCGCGAGCGCCTAACGAAGATGGGGCCGCCTCCGCGGCGATGAAGTGAGGGAGTTTATCACGCGGTTGTAGCGCGGGCGGGGGTCGAGTGAATATAAGCTGGTCCAACGTAACCGACGGTGGCATCCGAAAACGAATGTTGAGAATGGGATCGAATTTGTATCTCGGTAATGCGGCCAGCAGAGCTCGAGACTCTGCGAGATCGCAAAGGATGCGTCGGACGCGGCCGAGATGGTCCCGGAACCGTATATTTCGAGAACAACTCTGAAAAAGTTCTCGGATCTTGGCATTTAAGCTCGCTTTGTCGTACGAGTTGGAGTCGACCAGGACTGTCGGAGGGGTGCGGGAAGGCCATGCTTTAACCACCTGATCAGCTACCTCGTCACCATCCTCCTCCAATCGAGCGTCGTATGCCATGCGTTGACGCTTCCCCAAAGCCCGGGATATTTCACGTGGTCTAGCTTGGATGGAGGTCTCGGGGCTGAGGTAGAAAGGACCCGCCGAAGCAGTAACATAACACAATACAGTCTGCCGAGAGGGCTGATATCCGTGTGAGAGAATGTAATCCGAGTGAGCTGGCGGATTCTCCGTACGAAACGCCGGGTGCACTGCGAATGCTAGAAACGTCCCAACAATATTATTAAGCTCCTGCGAACGGTATGCCATGCTAGAAAGCGAGAACAATAGTTTGAAACGATCCTGGGCTTTTCTGCTCTCCCGAAGAAGGTTGTATGCTTTGATCCATATTGCCGAAATACGGGGATTAAGCCACGAGCTATCGTATGTGAACGACAAAGCAACGTTACTGCTCAACGGATCTCTCCACGACCCGATAAGGCCCACAACATCCGTCATGGTGATCGCCGTCATGTCGACGGACCAGCGAGAAATCGCAGTAGCCGCCATGCAAGTCCGGTACTCCGCTGAGTCGGACTGTATGATGTCCCGAGAAACATAAACAATGTCACTCGAGAGTCGTTCGGAGCTCTCGGCAGGCAGGAGGTAACAAGACCGGAAAACACTGCGCGTGAATAGGTGTTCATCGTGGGTTGGAAATTTCTTCAGAACATCAGTCTCCCAGCTGTCATGAAAGCATCGCGCTGTTTCCAAGTACTCTTTGATCTCTTTGGCGGCAAGGTATAGATGGTGGTTTTGAGAGCGAGTGGGGAGGTTCAGCCAGTGCACGACCTGCATGGTATTGTAACGCGAGTGGAACGAACGGGCTGGGCATAGGGATGCGATCAGGCGCAGGAGCTCTGCGTCACGAGTACTAAACTTCATGATCGAGCGGCAAGTAGCTGACCGGAGGAGGCCTAACGCTTCCTCTGTACCCGACCTGCCAGTTAGTGGATCGGTGCTGCATCCGCTACTCGTCAAGGCGTGCAGGTAAACACGGTACAGCTTGTTTGTCAAGCTGACGTTTCCTGTCAGGCAGCCCAGATCGGTATCGATTCTGTAGGTCTGGTACGTGACCCGCTGAAGGGCGGGACCACGGGTATCGATCTCTACATGAACATGGTTCCCGTCCATCTGAAACGAAATCTCGCCCTCGGGAATGAGGACGCATCGTGGGACGAGGTCGCTGGTGTTGACATTATGTTTGAGCTTCGGCCGAAGCACAAGCTGATTGACCAAGCCGAACATAGTTCCGGTGGACTGGTTATTGTCGTAGACCATACCACGGATGTTGCGAGACTGGAGGTCCCCGTCCTCATCGACATAAAATGACAGGCCATAGCGGGGTAAGACAACGGACAGTTTCAATGGCGCCGAGTCGGATGGTTGGTCGGGGTCAATCGGGGTCACGCTAACAAGAATATTATGTGGGGAGTCGAGTGGCCTCAAGAGACCCGACACCATAGCCCAAGATTGGCTTCGGACATCTATGAGGGATTCACGGCCTTTGCGCATGCGGTATCGCCCAGGTGTACAATCGACGCTCCAATTCTCAAGCGAACTCTCCCAAAGCTTGTCAACAGGGCGGATGTCCATAACGGACGTGGCAAGGTTTAGCCAATGGACATGTCCCTTGAGTAACACCGCGGGAAAGTCGTTCTCCAATTTTTCTCGAGGAATGAGCTGGAGGATGTCCGACTCGGAGCCACCTGCAGCAGTTCGTTTCGCTCGTATCACGAGATCGTTGTCTCGAAGAGAAAAGTACACCTGTGAATGCAACCTTAGATCCCAACATTATACCCTACACTTCAAGCATGCTCACCTGGTGGCCAGAGATCATGCCCCGTGTTGAGTAATCCATTCCCGGCAGATCGCCTGGTATGACGTCAAACACTTGCTGCGCAGATGCTCAGCAACCTGCGTCACGTTGTACATCATGCACGATAGTTACCTCACCAAAAATGAGATTGTATAGCGGATGCTCCACGATGGCCTTCGGCAATCTACCGAGTGGTTTTCCGTCGACCAAAAGTGACCCGTCGAGTAAGTTGAAGTGCACGACTTGCGAGCACTGACTTGTTGTCGACGCAGTTGTGCACAAGAACCAATTTGAATTTGGGTCCAGAAGGGGGCTCCATTCCGAACCTGGGCGGTAGTCGGGCCAAACCCGACCAACTGCAAGGTCGATGCCTTCATCGCTGGAGTCTTCCAGGATGACCTCACTTAGAACATTCTCGAGAGCCAACGAGAGGCGGCGATCTCGGTCGAGGAGTAGCTGCGAATACGCAGGGAGGGTGGAGACCTTGCTCGGCGTGTTGTCATGTATAAGTATGGCGCACGAAAGCAGAATTTCGACATCTTCTGCAGAGTGAAGGAGCTCTTCAACCATCGTCTGGTTAACATCAAATGTGCTTCGACAAATGGCGGCGGTGTCTCGCAAAAGCCCACGGAGTTCCTCGTCCCCTGGTGTTCTCGTGATCTTATCCGATAGCTCTTGTACCCAGGAAAACACCTTCGTGCGAACAGCACGAAGAAGCTCGAGAGATTTTTCCGAAACCGCTTGATCGGGATCGGACGCAAGCAGTCGGCCGAGCAATAAAGACACGGTATTCATCGTCACCCCTTCCAACCAGTTAGCCTCGACATCGACAACCAAACTTTCGAGCTCATCCACGAGAGCATGGCCGAATGTGTCGTGCCGAAGTTCTTTATGCCACTTGAGCTCCGTACTGGAGAGCGGTCCGACTTGCGTGGTTGCCTGAGCCACCAACAAATGAACTTCGGGACAGCGGAAGCTCAGCGATCGATCGCGAAGTTCTCGCAAGATGTTGAGCCATTGCAGCGAGCCTCCGCTGCGCAAGTGACCGAATGCTATGAATTCATGGATCGAGAGATCCTTGTTACAGTCGGCTTGGCCAGCCAAGACATCGTTCGACAAGTGGACTGTACTGTCAACATATTGCTGAAGATTGCAATATGGTCCTTTTTGGAGCTCGTATGTGCAGTACAGTTTGATGTTGATGTCGCCGAAAGCATTCGCGACAGGAAGGTTGGCCTGGGTATCGAACCCGAAAAAAACGAGGCTATTGCTGACACATATCTGTTCTTCCGTTGCCGGAATGACGAGTCCTTTACGCTCCAATGGCCTCGAAGTCGAGGCTAGAGTGATGTGGGATCTCGGATGCTCCACAAAATAAGGCCGTAGTGGAGCGTAAGCACCGAGGAGGTAGGGCCTCTTCCCGCGAGGACGTTGGGAACAAAGGCCGACCAGGAAATGGAATGTAGCGGAGCGCCACATGCTGAAGGCCAACGGGCAGTCGAGTTCGAAGACAACGATCGCTGCTCGCATGTCATCGTCCGGCAGAGGCCATTCGTAGACATCTATTTCCATCCCATTGAGTCGTTGCTGGAATGCGCACTTGCGGCAATTTATGGAGTGAAGTCGGGTACCATCAATAGTGACATAGGCGTGGTCCATCCCGTCCACTTCGAGCTTAAGCTTGGCATGCTGCTTGTTGGCTTTATTAAGCTCCTTAGCCTTCTTGTCGGCCTCACGCTGCGCAGCTTCTTCGATCCGACCGTTGAGTTCTTGGAGGCGAGATGACTGATTATAATAACGGATTGCAAAAGTATCTTCGGAGGTTGCCGTGGAGAACACTGAAGATTCGGAATCTGATTGAGTGTGGCGACGGGTGATGTATTGGTGTGCTTGGTGAAGACGATGGAAGCTCGCAGCCTTGCGGAGCAGCAGATTCTCCAAAAGAGCTGCAGGGATCTCCGGAGAATATTCTGCGAGCATCGGAATTTCCCTAACAGCCAGCTTGTCGAGCGCGATCCAAAGCTCGATCACGGTCAATAGCATGATTGAGAGTAGTTCCGGATTGTTTGCGTACGTTTTCAGTGCAGCCGAGGAATACTTGTTCGCCAAAATCTCAAGCTTTACACAAGCTTCGCCAGCATCTGTGACGCCATCAACCCAGGCGTCAATACCCTGCTCAACCGCAAACTCGGCATCGTAGAGGGTAACATGAGGTTCGGCACGGAATGCGTCCGTGAAAAAAGCTCCGTCGAGGGACAGAAAATCGTTGAGAGCGCCTCGGGGGTGTTGTTCGGGCTGGAAAGGGGTAGCAGGGACAGTATCACGACTTTGCAGACACTTTGCAAGATACTCGCGACTGCACGAGAGTGAGAGTTGCACATCGTTGGCGAGATTGAGCTCCGAGAACACGTGGGGTGGGGATGCGCGTTGGATGACCTGTATCTGCTCCCATCTGTCATCAAGGACCCCACGAACGCGACTACATGTATCAAGGACTGCTTCTGTGAGCCAACCAGGTGCGAGAGGGCCGAGCTTCCTTAATCGCCGACTGATTTTGGTTGACATGAAATAAAGCAGATCGCTGGAAAGATCAGCCCGGATCGCTTCTTCCGCCAATCTAGCGAGGAAAAAGATCATGAAGCTTTTGTACGAGTCGTGACCCTGCGGAAATGGTTCCAGGGTAGTCTGAATTGCGACCCTGACGAGGAGCCACAGTGGCGAGCGACGCCAAGGGAGCGGCGAACCGCTCGAGATGACAACATCGTCGCCGATACGTTTGGTGACGCGAACGACACTAGTAGCGGGGCGACCGACACCTCGCAAGATGCCGGTGAGCAATTCCGTGATATACCGCGGGTCGGTAGTGTCTCGGCGTTCGGAGGCGGTGGGTTCCGTCCTGAGAGACCCTGTGGCAGTATCAAGCACGTCTTCCATCTGAAGCACGACTGAAATGAAATATGCGGTCGGCAGAAATTTGACACCTTACGGACGTTTACGACCATGGGAAGGAAGCCTCTGATTGGCTGAAGATCATGTTGAAGATTCGACCTCGCATGTCGAAGATGGGTTTCATCATGATTGTTGACTATCAGTAGATAAGACTAGATTATCTATAGATCAAGTGATGATTTCGCCTGCTACTAGATATTCGTACTGAACTAGTGTGATTGCAACTGTAAGTCGTGGAATGTGTCCTTGTCAACAAATGAATTCAAGTAGTAACGCCGGTAGCCCTCCATGCACGTTTTACTACTGGGAGCTACATTAGGAAACGCGGTGTCGAAGATTGGCACGAGGTCAAGCGCCCGGAATACTTCGGTGAGTGGGATAATGGCTGTCGCAAGACCCGTCAAAGGATCCACGCGTTCAACCTGATATAGTCCAACGCTTGGCTTACCAGGAAGAACACGGAAGAAGCGCACGTAACATAGGGGAGCAGCGCTGAGGAACGCTGGTAATTCATTTCTTGCTTTTGGCATGAAAACCGCACGGATTTGGGCGACACCTCAAAAATGTCGTGAGTAAACGAGGAAAGGGGGAAGTGAACTGAATTATTACCATAGGAATCACCAGGCCGGCGCAGGAGCACAGCATCACAGTAGCCAAGAGGGTGTTCGTCAGAGGGGGGGTAAGCCTGAACCACTTGACTTCTCTCCACGAAGCGTGAACGAAATGAGGAATGTAACTGAACGCGAAACTTGTTCCATGTAGACACGTTCCCCCGAATATCCCATCCGCACGTCGAATAAGTACCCTGTGAGACTTCGTCGAGATAGCGCGAAACAACGTGAGAGAGATCGGGGAGATCATAGAGTGCCTGCATCTCAAATAAAGATAATATGTGATCGGAACGAATGGTGACATGGAGGGCAACATCCCGGTGCGTTGAAATGAAGCTATTTGGGTTTTCAAAGTGGTTGCGGAATGGACGAGGGCCGCGGAATGCACGCTCCTTCTCGGGTGCCACCTGCTGGATGAACTCGAGGGCTGGGTCAATGGTTGTCACCTCCTCATGCTCGGCGTCGATGATCTTGTCCATCGCAGAGTCTTCTGCCTGCCGCAGAATGATGTAGAGGTCGAAAGTTCTTATGATCTCCTCGTGGTTAAGGATTTCCACGACCTGGTCGACGTACGTGCGGGCTTGGTGACTTGTGCGCTGAAACGGCGTTTTACAGTGTGTGATGAGTAAGCGTTCTGTCGTATCAGCAGTAAACTGAATGAGTGTGCCGTTTGCTTTCGTTTGCCGCCCGAAACTCATCATGAGCTCTAGCTTTGGAATATTGAAGTGGTTAATGGTACCATTGGTACCCTTTCGCCCTCCAAGGGATATGATGCTATGTTTCCTAGCGTGAAATTCCGCAAGCGCTTGTTCCATGGCAGTGATCGAGGAGTCGGTATGCACGGGATCTTGCGCACGATAAATAAACTCTACCAATGCGCGAACAGCACGAATGAAGTCATCAGTTGCTGCCCCAGCGCCATCCAAAATGGGTACCACCGTCCTTTCTATATCACGATGGTCTCGCCCAGTCATCTGCAGCTGGCGAGAAACGCCCGACGAAAAGTGCCAGAATGAAACGCGCTGGTGTAGGTTACTAAAGCGAGTGTCGAGTGTATGTGAGCCAGCGACTTCTTTGCACCACTTGAGAACGTGGTCAAAGAAAAACTTGTGGCAAGTGTGCAGGATCTCGCCCGTGAGGAAGAGGGATGGATCAGAAAATTTCCAGTTGCGCCAAAACGGTTTATGGACACCAAGGAGCTTCAGGACCTTGGCAGCCTTCTGGAAGGTGTTGAGATCCCAGGGATCGACCCTCTCGCATAGCTCTTTAATCTGCTGGAGTATGCCGTGACCCGTTCGAGGAGGAGCGGGGTTGGAGTCCCCAAATCGAGGCAACTCGGCGGTGGTCAAAGGGGAAGCATTCTTGGATACGCACGCAACGAGCTGTTGCTCAGGAAGATCTGCAATATAGGAAACGAGGGGGGTATAACAGTTCCGGATACATCCACTGGGATCCACGAGATCGCAACCCTGATCTGCTGCGTCTTTCAGCGATGCGGTTACAACATCTAATGACCAGTGGAAAACCCGCGCCTGGAGAAGGGTCTGGAAGTCGGGATGAACCTTGAATGCTAACGATGGGATGAACGCAACGCAACGCCATGCATGTGATGTTGCCTGCATCCTGATATCTGACTGAATGTTGCCAATGGTCATGAAGACCGGGTGCATTTCTAATCCTCCAGTATGGCGCGTGACAGGTGTTTTATCTGAGGCAAGAATGATGGGGACGATTGTGGACCCTTGAGGAAGTTGGTCCTGTGATGCAACAGAGAGTACGTTAGGATGTGAGCGGGGTAACGTTGTCGCCAGCACTCACCTGGATTGCAAATGCACGGGTTCCTGTAAAAAATTCACTATACTCCCACTCCTCGCTGCGCATAACCTTGTGAGGATCGTATGTCATGTAGTTGGCGAATATAGGATTGGAGAACAGATCCTTGACAACTTCTAGGCCATCGCGCCATATCAAACGAGCGTCATGTACCGTCTCGTAATCTTTGACATCGATTTTGGTAGATTGCCATTGTGGCCCCGTAGGAAGGTTTCCAATCCACCCAAATAGGCGATCCACAGTTTCGAAGGATGGCTTTGGACAGGTATTAAACTAAGCAGGTGCGATGAGATGAGGTTCAGTACATGAAAATCAAACAAACCCATCGTAGTTTCAAGAACTGAGATATCTGCGATTTGGTCATGTTCAACACCAGAAACTTAGCCAGTTCCCATTCGCCCTCATCAGAAAACGGATAGTACACCTGGTGCTGCCAGCGTCTCTCGTGTTCATGTGCCTTCAAGCGGTCCAACAGCGTCTCGCCTTTTCCATAGATATGCCCAGAGTTTTCGTGGTATTGCCCCGTAATATTTGTCTCGCCTGCGCCCCGTATAAAGGCAGGAGGGGTCGGGATTTTGAAGGAATCTTCAAGAGTTGAAATACAGCTTGTGCCGCCTGTGTTCATATGATGTACCAGCGCCTCTGGAGATGAAAACAGAGAGCGACAACTTGGACAGATAACGTCGAATTCCATGGTATCGAAGTCGGGTACAGTAAACTTGGGGGGAATGTTTCTAAGTCTTTCAAAGTCAGATTACCATACCGACAAGACTCAGATACAAGACTGCGCCGTAGTCACATACCCACCCAAAGCCCTTCCTTGCTGGAAGAACATGGACGCAGATAACCCAGCCTTGCCTCGACTCTCTCCATCACTTACCTCGTCAGTGAATTCATCAAACTCTTCTTCCTTGGCTAGTCCGAAAGATGGTGCTTTGGACTTTACCTCTGGCAAGTTCCCAGCAGACGACATTTCTAAGAAACAACCGACTATGAGAAGATCACTCTCCTGTTCGGACACCTATACCCACGCACATACCTTTTCAGTCTATTCCTCTCCTTCCCTTCAACCACAGGGCCTCGCCTTACCTTCAAAACCGCAAGTGCTGTCTGGGCAACCACGGAGCTTTATCCCGCCTTCACAACCGCAAGCACGGTCCAGGTGTGCAGGTGTCTTTCGGCAAAGAGATACTAGCCCGTCTCCTCCTTCTGTCAGGGACCGTACAGTCAATGCACAGAAGCTTATGCGTGAGCGTTATCGTCCTTATGCCAGAAGTCGAGCAACCCCGTCGGAACTTGGAATTGCAGCAAGGTCATTAGGACTATCATCATATAGCGGCATGACTTTGGAAGACGTTGAGGAGGTACGTATGCGGTCATCACTTCAGTTACGAGCTAATTTGCGTGATTGCAGGGCAAGGAATATTTTACCAAGGTGCTTTCTGAAATGCCCGACAGGGTATTGTTGAAAGCCCACCAAGCCAAGAAAGCGGACCTTGATCGCATCACACACCGTGTTGCCCTCGTATTAGCAGAAATCGAATCAGCCGAACGACAGAAGGACTTTTTGGCCGCTATCTGCGAACAGCACAAAGGAGAGCTCGCCATCAGCGAAGTACAGATGGATGTGGTTGCAACGGTGTTGGATAGACGTGGATTGATGGATGCGGAAGACGATGGAGGACACTACCGCGCCGTCTATGCGGATGAACTTGCCGCATTAACCATCGCCGAGGGGCATGCTGCTCAGATGGAGGAAGTGATCCACTCACGGGCCGAAAGTCGGCCTGTTGCGGATGGTGATAATGATTCCTCGGACGAAGATAGCCAAGTTCCGTTCACGGGACTCCTTTCATCCGACGATAGTGTCTTTTGAATCAAGCAGTGCATGGTGAGCTATTAATGTACTGATATACCATTATTGTCTTGTTGTACCGATCAGTCTTGAATGCGATCCCCGTCCTGTGTTCCCCCAACCATCATCGTGCAGCTATGCGAGGAAACGCTCGAGTAAGTGGACCTTCGCAGTATCTATTCGATTATTAAACCATCATGTAGAACTATCCTAGGCCTAGCCGAAATGAGCAGCACATCGGTTTGATGGGCGAAGCTCCCGAAGACCCCAGCATCCTCTCTGAACAACCTGCAGCTCAACCTAATCCGCACTCCAACTGGTTTCCACCACAACCACAGCATGTGCTGCCTCCAGACCTGCATGCATATCAGCCCTATCCAACGCAATCACAGTGGGCGGTGCATGTGCGCGGACACCAGCCCTACGAATTCCAGGCAAATCCGTCTTACACGACGCAACCATACTACGCACAACCGCCGTTTACCCAGCATCAGGGCGCGTATGAGCCCACATTCCAGCCAAGTCCGCCACAACTTCTTCAAAACACACATCTCCCATTTTTGCAGCGACAAGATGCGGATACCTCACGCTCAGTCCAGCTCGCTCGCGGCGTACAAATCGCACGACAGCATTCCAATGTTGTGGCAAATCGTGTTGGTGCCATCCGACCCCATCGTCCTGGGGTCCAGAGTGTGAATCGGTTTGGCGATCCAGTGTCCTCAATGATCTCTGTAAGTATATCTCATTTATATTCATTAGTTTCACTTATTATCCTGAGCAGGGTGGAGAGTCGTCTCGGATATGCCGTCCTGAGCGAGAAGTGCGTGCATCGCTACCACCAACACCACCTATTCCTGCCGCCACCTCTGCTTTGCCTCCTGCCCCCGCCTCGGCTCCCTCTGCCTCAATCCCTGCTGCGCCCGCGCCTATTCCCACTATGCCCGCCCCGGATTCTCGATCGGCAGAACTCTCGACTGTCGAACAAAAGGTCGTAATGTCTAGGGCGCGGAGTCAGATATACCACCTCATGGTTACTGAAAATGCGGTCCCACCCTTGTCGGAGCGGAATGCCATGGTTGCGCGCGCAATCCGAAGCGCAATGCAATCCGTCGTGGGTCACGCCAATGTCGCACCACCTGCCGTAGCGACAAAAGGTACCATCGCAGCGATGGCTGATATGCGAAGATCGTTTAAGCAATATGTGTTTTGTCATGTCCACAATGAATTTGGCCTTCGTGCAGGACCGGATCAAGCTACATCCGCGATCAAATATCGGGCAGAAAGAGTAGCACAAGTATTGGACAATTTGGGATACCTCCGTGACTGCAACCAAGAGGGTGACTTTTTTTCGTCGACCTTTTTTCAAAATTTTATCATCGATATGCTATTTCTGACCCCAATGGAACTTTGGAAATATGTAGAAAATGACAACCTTGATGCAGTGTTTGCGCTCGGAGGAGCTGCACTTGCCGCCACCCTTCATGATTTCCGGGAAGGATATCATGTCGAAGGTGATGTGAGTGCAAGTCACTGGAGGGACAGTTATGTACAGGTTTCACAGCTCATTGCTTCTATGCGGGGGGAACCAGCTAGGAGGGATTGGCTAGTAACCTTCCAGCAATCCCTCATGGCACGAGGACGTGCAGGACTACCACCGACCACTACTGTACATTGATTAGTATCTCTACAATCTAATCATGATTATTGGATTATCTGAAGTAGATGTTGTCCGATCTTTGTGGTTGCATCTCGCCTCAGCGGTGACATAAGTGTTCCGACAAAAAAATTCTCTAAGCGAGGCCTAACCTATTTCGGCGGTCAAATCCTAGGATGCAGCCTCGCTTATGGCTGTCCGGTTTGTCGATGTCGTTCATGCGAACGAGGAAGTTGGCAAGTTCAGACCGGAAGACTTCATCGGCAAAGACGGCGTTGGGGATCTCGATGGCCGGACCGGGATACGAGCATAGGAGCTTTCCCCGAGTTGTAATCACCGAGCTCGCCTGAGGGGATACCTCAAAGGCCGCATACACGGTGACATCCCTTTGTTTTTTAAACACAACCGCGGCATTTTGAGCGCGAATGAAAAACGCGAGGACATCTACGCGTGATCCGGATCGTCAGCGATCACGAGAGACATGTCAAAACTTGAACGCATACCTCCAGGCCGCATCCTGCTGAGCTGAGAGACGACGCGATTTTTGTCGAGCCTTGCAGACGGGAGGGTCGCTCCGAGATTTTCCAGCATTCTTTCAATGGGAGGCCACTCTGACTGACCGGCCTCAGCGACAACACGTGTATATGCCTGAGCGGCATCGAGGACAGCTCCGATGAGTGTATGGTCGTTGGGGAAGGTATGGTCGTCTACGCCGGGGAGGCGCAACGGACAAAAGACATGGGTTATGATGTATTCGAGAGCAAGATTAGCATCCATCGGACAAGCGGCGTACGCGTTTGAGGTGGAGGCGAGGGAGATTCAGAGGGCGAAGGAGAAGACCCGACGCGTAGGCCGTAAACGCGTCCGCCGAAGAGAGTCTAATTACTAGGACTCAATTGTTCCTTCGAATTTGGGTCGACTTCTGCGTCTTCGTCCCTGCCGCCAGGTTGCGTTGACGACCCTGCCGTATCTACCTATCGTCCTCATGGGCTCATGCTAGCATCTTGGACCAGTCCCAATTAACCTGGACCAATCTGGCTCAGCAGCGTTGAGACCATGATGTTGCCACGATGAGTCGGCGCGAACTCGAGTTCAAGGAGTCGGATGATCGAAGTTGCACTGCCACACGATAATCGTTCGTCCCTCATTGAAATTATTTTCAAATCAAATCAACTCGTGCCGCCGCTCACGAAATCAGCGTCAGGTGTCTGATCTTGGGCAACGATCCCAGTCGGACGTTCAACGTTCAAGGGCCAGATCGCAAAACGGCATATCTGAGTCTACGACCTCAAGTAATTAATAAAGCCAGAACGAGCAGATATCTTTCGCGACGCACACTGTAACGCCGAACCACCTTGAAGCTACACACGTCGGAATCGAGCGAGTCGAATACATCGAATACATACCAGAGACTCGTCAGGGGAGTGTCCAGAACTCACCACGGGCGAGCACGAGGCTGCAGAAGTTGACAACGACGATTCGTACACCACCCTAAAGCCACTTACCGTATCGGGCAATCGCTGGGGCGGAGATCATACTCGAAACGAAAGGTAAGAAAAACGAATCGACAATACACACATAGATACAGCTCTGTTACATTCACTCCAAAGCAAATGCGGATATCATGTAAAACGATCAAAAAAAAAACCTGCACCAACGGTCAGCAGAAAAACGAAAAAAGCTGAACAAGGAACCGCAAACGCAGCCCTACAACGGAAGCGGCTTCGACCCCGGATCACAATACATCCTATACACCTGTCCCATCACCTCCGTCTCCAACCCCCTGATCCGCAAACACTTCTGAAACAACTTCTTGTCGATCGTGAACTGCACCCGACTCGCGAGATGTTGTCCCGCAACTAGATCTTTGATCACCCCCGCGATCAACCGCTGCTTATGCACATTGATCAGCGGCTCGAGTTGCATCGACGGTGGAAGCGGCGTAAGCGAATCAAAGACTTCGGGTTGACACGGCGAGTCAAAGCTGACCGCTTGTGGGTCGATGGACACAGGTTCGTGGGGCGCCGTCGGATCGATCAGATCAGGGAGCTTGCTATATCGATACAATTGCGCGAGGTAGATACCTAGAACCCGCCCCCGTCAGCTTTTCCCGACAAGAACACAAACCCAAGCGTCACACACCGATAAACGGCACGCAAGCCGACGGCGTGCTCCCTTCGGTGGACTTGCTCCACGACTGCGAGTCCGAGGCACTACTGCTCATGATCGTCGACGCGTGCGAACGCACGTCGATCGGCTTCGCATCAATCATGGCCGAAATCGCCTCGTGCATCGCCTTGAAATCGTCCTCGGCGTTCACGAACTGCGACAACTTTTGATAGATTTGCATCTCCCATGGACCCACCCGGCCCCAATGACGATGCATCGCCTTGTTGACCCACTCATTGCGCAATCCCGCAAGAACGGCGGTCAACGTATGAAAGTTGCTATGACTATACGATTTCTGTGCACGACCAAGTCAGTACGTCTCCCCGACCAAAACAACACACACGTACGAACGCCATCCGGATAAACTTGGCCACGAGCGTATGCCGATCGCTTGGCGGCGTCATCACGATCTCCGAAGCGACAAAATTAGCCATCAAGTTGAAACGACCCCGAACGACAGCCAATGCGCTCGTCTTTTGGCTGTTTTGCGATTCCGCTTTCCATTGAGCTCGGTCTTTGAGGTATTGCGCCCAGTCGAGCACGTTGACCTCTTGACACGACATCCAATCGTCCATAATGAGTTCCTCGGGTTTGATGCCCACAAACAACTCGCGATCGATCATGGAGAAATGCTGAGCCAACACGTCAGCCCTGACGGTCAACACCCAAGATCGATGCAATTTGCGACCCGTCGGCGTTAGGATCTTCGTAGGCGAGGTGAGGACAGGCGAGGTGAGAACGGGCGAGGTGAGCGCAGGTGAGGTGAGCGCAGGTGCAGGAGTCGGCGCCGGAGACGTCGCCCCCATCGAAGAACCACGCGACGTCGAGGGTCGAGAAGACACCCGACTCTGCAAAATCGCGAGCGGAACCGCATCTTCCGGTGCAGGCTTCGCATCCAACCCTCTCATCGGCGAGGTAAGCCCCGGTGACGCCACAGCATCGACGGGCGTCAAAGGAAACCCAAACGATGACCCCGAAGCCGCCGCAGAGCTGAAATAATCGTCCGATTCCGAGGCCACCGAAACCGTAATCTGAGACGGCGTCGCAGGCAACGAATCTCGACCCGCCAACGAGCTTCGCCTCACAGACCCCGTCTCGTGTTGATCAATATCATACACGTCATCTTCCTCTTCGTCGTCTTCCCCATCAAAGAACCGCGGACGCTCGTCACCGAAGTCGCCCGCTGCCATGCGTTCCTGAATAGTCCGCACCCATCCATCGACCTTGAGCGCGTTTTCCTTGCGTCTCTGAGGATTGATCTGGCCCTCGAGACGCTTCAGCGCATCAGGCACACCCCCGTCTTCACCATCCTCGCTCAGCGAATCGACGATCGCGTTCACCTGCCACTGCTGGATTCCATTCCCAAGGCCGCCGCCCCCGAGCGACACCGCCGAGTTTTCCGACGCGACCGAATCCCGCGACCGTATCCCCATCGACGACACGCTCTCGCCCGACCTCCGCACAAACTCGAAATCCCGACGTAATGGAAGCTTCCGCGGTACCTTCCTCAGCCCAGGCGGCGGAGGCACGTTCGCATTCTCCACATGCAACTCCGAAGACGTATCCGACAACTCCAAGTCGTCAATCGACACCACGTCAAACCGCCATGGTGGCTGCGCCTGCACCTGCGCCACCAACGGGTTCAGTCTCGACCGCGAAGACAAGATCGAGCCAAACGATTCCGTAGAGTGCGTCCGCGTGGATAACGTCGCCCTCGAGACCGCGGATACGGCGGACTTGTACGACACCCGTCTATGACTCATCGTCGCTGTTTCGGTGTGCTCTTCTTCCTCTTCGGTCACCTCGGACACGGACCTCAAGTGATGCGAAGACGCACTCGCGCCCAGGACCTTGCCTTCTTCCACATGCGACGCAACACCCGACGTCTCGGGAGACGATGGCTCGATCATCTTCAAATATTGCTCCACGCCACCGCGCACACCCAGTAAATCCCCGCTCGCGCTCAGCTCGAGGTCAAACGCCGACACATTCGCAGGGACAGCGATCCCCGTGTCCACCGTCTGTCGCGAGTTTAGCACACGTCTCCACCTTCCCAGGCGTCCGATCGTCTTGACGAACACGCGCGAGAGCGCGCGCTGCGGAAACGTGATAGGTGGTGGAGATTGTGCCAAGATAGGCGCTGCGCCCGGGGGGACTGAGATACTGGCTCGGCTCTGTTGGAGAATATTGCGTTGGAGGGGCTGTTGGAGAATGGCAGTCGATGCGGAAGCAATCGCGTTTGCCCTGGGCGGCGGGGCAACGCCGCCCGACGACCCAAACGCAAACGCGTTCCCTGATTCCCCACCGCTCCCAAGGAATACCGATACACGCTCGTCTGGCGCGAAATCGAGGTCCACGTCCGAGTCGTCTTGGTCTTTGGAAATCGCCTCTGCGAACTTTTCTCCGAGAACGTGTGTCGGTCGAGGCTTGGTCGAGATACTCTGGCGCGCAGAGGACGTGCCATAACGACGGCGTGTATGCGCCTCTTTACAGTCCTTGACGACCTTGATCAACTTGCGCACGATACTCTACGACCTCGCCGGTTTAGCATCAATCGCGAGATATTGTTGCCTAGAGTGCCAGACTCACCAACCCGTCCTGATGTCGCTTCAACACCGGATCCTTGACCAACGTGTTCAACCAGCTCGCTAGCAACAGCCTCAACTCCCGATTGGGCAAGAAGTCCATCACGAAGAACGTCAACAACCAATACCTAATCGCGACAAACGTTCGAACCCTCACGATCTTCCTCGCCAAATCATCCTGCTTGGTCGCATGTCCACTCAAGCTCCAATGGAATCGACAAATGAGTAAATGACACAAGTCGACGGCAGAGATGTATGTACGGTACGTGAGGAAGAAGTTGAGAAGTTCGTCGTAATTGAAATCGGAGGTCAATTGGGCGATCCAACGTTCGATGGTGGCAGCTAGGAGAACGCGACGACTGTTCGTGTTGGCGTTAGGGTCGTCTGTGGAGATACGCAGGCTAGGGATGTCAATGGAGGGTTTGCCACGGCGGGAACCAGTTGGAGAGGACACGCCTGTCCGACTGTTTTGAGAAAGGGATACTTCATCCGTGTCTACTGCAGAAGTCAGACTCGTCTCTCCCCAGAGGACGAACCGAGGGTCGTCGCGTGGGGTCGCACTATCATCTGTGCGCAACGACATCTTGATGGTCGTCTCTCCCGAAGAGTCAGGGAACAAACGGTCCAAGAGAGGAAGACCACGGTAGGTTTGCAATACGTCGAATACCTCGGGGGAGTACCGCGAGTGCATACTCGTCTCTGGGAGTGGCGCAAGCGCAGGATCGGGCGGCGGGATATCGGAGTCGTCCCCAAAGGGAGAAACAGCAAGACGAGGCGACGGTGAGTCGGCGGGTTCGCGCTCGAATGCGATACCCACATCCGGAGGAGATGGTGGGCCGCTCCCAACGCGTCGCATCATGTCGTCGGCACGTGCGGTTAGGCCAGACTCGAAAGACTGCATTTCGCGGAGAGCACGAGGCAGGGGAAGGAATACTGAATCGTCATATGGAGTGGGTGAGTCGAACATGATCCCTGGACCAAAGGGATATGGGATATAACTACCCCCAGAGGATCCAGATACAGAGGGCGATGGGGGGACAGAACCGCTAGGCCACTGCATCGTCTCACCAAAGATGTCACCAGAGGGTGGCTTGGGTTCGTTCGCAGGGTGGATCTCCGAGGGGAGCGGGCGGGACATGTCAGCGCCCGTAACACTATGTGAGTGGATGCGGCCCGTAGGTGTAGGCTGCCTTGACACGCTCTCGGCAGTAGGCTCGGCAGTCGCAACCCCAAACATGTCCGGGATAGATTTTGTGCGTCTGAGGAATATACGCGCTGGACCCGCGTCCTGATTCGGCGCCAATTTGGGAGCCGCCACGGGCTTGGGTTTGTTCTGCGTGAGGATGTTATGCACGCTCATACGCGATCTACTCCTAAATGAACGGCCGTGTGCCTGGTACATGTCGATCGAGGTGGACACTTTTTGAGCTTTCGATTCTGCTTCTGCAGCTGGGGCGATCGCATCACGGTGTCTAGTTCCGTTTCCTAGATCAGTTCATTCGGAGAAAAGGAGACACATTCAGCACTGACCCGACGCGATACATTGGTTTTCCGTGCTGATTGACAAACGCGGTGATCGCATAAGGAGAACGAACGTCTTTACCAACACCCAGATGCTGATCATATCGTCTTTTGAGTTCCCTCGCGGCGGGCCCCGATGATGTTTCGACAAAACTGCCGTCGGCTAACGGTTGGTTTAGCATTCGCATTAGCGAAAGCGAAATATTGGCTCAGATACAGATCCGCGACGAAAAGACAAAAAGACAAAGAAGCGAAGAATGTAGTGTACTTACGCGCAATGGAAATGTCCGCCGTGGCCACTTCGGGTGGCAGGGAGCCCCAGTCGTCTTCGGACGTGACGATAGTATGAGAAAATACAACCGAAGACTGTGATTTGTTGAGGGAGGGAGTGGGTATGGGGAGGATGAGATGGGGAGGCGTGTCGGAAGGGGGAAGCGACGAGGGTCTGGATGCCGAAGAAGTTGATTGCGTTATTGTTTCTGATGGTTCCATTACTGATTCGGTGGTAGGGTGGTCTAAGTGTGATGATGCAGATGGTGTCGGTGGTACTACAGTGGCGTCAGTGCCCAGAGAAAGGACTGGGGTGGTTGGAGAGGACTGGTCGTCGTGATCCGTAGACATCTCTGACACGGATGATGCGTTTGATGAAGAATTGCAGCGTTAAAGCGATATCATACAGGTGAGAAAAAACGCGAGAAAAAGGGCGAAATGGCGTGTCGAAAATATGCTTCACCCTGGACGCAGTACAAGACGTGAGACAGGAAAGGAGAACAAGGTCGTGCAACGTCCGGGGGGCGTCGGTGTCGGCGGTGCTGCGCGACTCCGCTGCAGGTCCGAATGATGAGAGCGAGGTCGGCGTCGTCGTGGATGTCGTTGGTGGCGCAGGATGGAAGTCGACGGCGTACGCGAAATGAAGGCGCAAGGAAGCACTCGGGAAACAAAAGAGAGGGACAAGTCACGTGACCCCATACTCCTCATACCAAGAACATGTCCATCGTCACGATACGCGTACGTCCAAGCTACAGATAAAAAGAAAAATACTCAGCCATCTCCAGAACGTCGAATTTCTCAACAACCCCGCGCGTTTCCTTGACCCATACAAATTCCGCGTCACCTTCGAGTGCATCGCACCGCTCAAGGACGGTAAACGCCACTCCTCGTATCCAGGCATGTTGCCAACTCATTCCACACACGCCAGACCTCGAATGGAGACTCATCTACGTCTCGTCGCCCGGAAACGAAGAGCTCGATCAAGAACTGGACGACTGTCTTGTAGGACCCGTCCCCGTCGGCGTCAACTCGTTCGACTTTGAAGGCGTCCCACCCGACCCCGCAAAAATACCCACGGAGGACGTCCTCGGCGTCGCTGCACTCATCCTCACCGGCTCGTACAACGATCAAGAATTCGTCCGCGTAGGGTATTACCAGAACACCGAGTATGACAACGAGGAGATGAAGGAGAGTCCGCCGCAAAAGACCGTGTTTGAAAGGTTGGTCAGGGACATGAACACCAAACCACGTGTCACGCGCTTTCAGATTAAATGGTTAGTTATATCTTTTGTTCTTCTGCGAGTCTACTGATGCCCGACTAGGGACGTGTCGCCATCCTCACAGGGCATTGGCGCCGCCGGTGCCGCCGCATCCGCTGCGGTACCCTCGGCAGACGACCTGGACGGTCCAGACGAAGACGCACCCCCAAAAACAAACGGCATCTCATAACCATGTTTGATGTTGTAGCCCTGTCCGCTGATCTGCTGATAACCCTCATACCATTACATGTTCTCTTGACTCGGAGCAGGAATCTCGACATTCGGGTTACAGACAGTTGATATACTTCCATGGACCCTGCACAAGCGACTTACTCTTGTACAACAGCACATATGCCGACGAGTCTTCGCCGCCACCATCAATCGTCGACAACTTTCCTTTGGGAATACTTATAGACACTTTGTCTTCATCGAATTTATACCAACCTTCATCTGCTTCTCAAACGTCGACGGGCTTTCTCTGAGGTTGCAACAGACGACTCGGATCCACGCAACGCGCTCTTCTTCACGAATCCCATAATCGGCTTGAGCATCGTCAGCACCTGTGCACCCCACGTCGGATCCAATGCGGGACTCACCAACGAGATCATATAGCCCCGTCACACTGCATCCGAAATCTGCCGGGTCCATGAGCGATTCAAGCCCGCTCAATAATTTTGACTTTACACTGCGCACGGATAAGCGAGAGAGTTCAGTAAGCTTAGTTCAGAGTGAGCGTACAAAGCATATTGATAAAAAATGTGTTCGAACGTCTGTGTTTGCATGCATTGTGGCCGCTATGCTTCGCCATAACGGAAGCACCCTCCTAAAGCCGTCTCGGCGGCGGGCGCACCTAGGAATCATTGGTTTCATGGAACGTACCTTTCACGCGCACACCAGATCTATCGGAGCCCGAGTCCCCATGCTCCCCAGCACCTCAGGAAGCACTTTTTGGGAGCAATGGCGGTCTTGGGTACCCTGGGCCACAAATTATACTTCTGGTGGGGCCTCGAGCGAGCCCCATCCATACTCGACCTCTTCCCTCCTGCATCCCATTGGCCTCGTTCGCACTCCCTTGCCCTCGCCTTCCCGACGTGCACGCTCGCCTTACCCCCCTCGTCCCTGTCCTCGCTGTCCTGACGCGCACGCCCTCACCTCGCTGCCTCGTCCGACGTGCGCTGGCCCCGACCGTGCCTCATGTCGCCCTCGCCCTCGCCCTCCTGATGCGCACGGCCCGCCCGCTGCGTTCGCCTCGCCCTGCCGACCTGCCAGACGCACATGTGCACGCATGGACGAACCCCGTCTCGTCCTCGTCCTTGCCTTCCCAACGTTCACGGACGCCCTCGTCTCCGCCCTCGATGCGCGCGACCCATTCTTGCCTCTACCATCGATTGCGTTCGCTACCCCACTCCGCGCGCCCTACTGGTTATGGTCAATGACAGGCTACAGCAATGTGGCAGCATGACCAGCTTCGTCGACGGCTCCTCGCTCGCCTGCACCCCTTGTGCTCCGTTTGCGGCACCTCGCCTGTCCACTCGCTCACTTGCCCTGCTTGTTCGCCTCCCCTCCGAGTGCGCCCCCTCTCCCACTCTCACGCCTATGGCATCCTTAGTACCACGCGAAAGTGTCTTTTCTTCCGGAAAGACACTCATAAGGTACGGCGGAATAGCGTGTCAATGATGCGCGGCGTGTTTCAAGTTTTAAAATTCGTGTTTCGCAGCGAGCGGCTTTCATTCGAGAACCAGTGGTGTGAAACCGGTGGCGACACTAAGTCGCATGTCTCGCTCTCCCAATTCATTTCGTTTGGGCGACCATTCACTGTGTACTGACCACACGATTTGACGGGGACGACTCGACAGAATCATGCGGACTTGAAACCCGCCCTACTTACTGGTGTCTGGGCCCATCCCAGACACGTCAGGTCACGTCAGACAGCGGTTTCAGCCCGTGTTATCCGTGGCTTGAAGTCTGACACCTGCGCGAACTACTGGCGAGCTTGTGAGAGGAGGGGCTATATATGCTCAAGTGTAAGTAATGTGGACCCGAACATTCAGCCTGCACTCACCATGGGTTTCCAGCTGCAAGAGTTGCCGATGAAATTCTCGGGTGTTACTTATGGCGTCGCAGGCATTGCTGCTGCCATTTTTATCATCGCAAAACTGACGCGGCGTCCCAACGTTAGTAAAATGAATAAGACCACTTACTCCCCCGTTGATGTTGACTTGCTTCGCTAGCTTGACGCATTCCCTACGGTTGGATCCAGCAGCTTTCCCGGCTTCTGGTGGGCTGGTTTCATGTTTCTATTCAACGCTGTAGACGTTATACAAGAAGGATACGATAAGGCAAGTCTGTGCACCGTCCTCATTCACGCATGCCATCACGATGTTTCAGCACAAGTCTGCGCCATTCAAGGTTGCGACTGAGCACGGCTGGATGGTCATTCTGAGCAATCGCAAGCACATAGAAGAACTAGGAAGAGCGCCAGACGATGAGCTTTCTTTCATCGAAGCCGTTAACCATGTGAGCAACTGTCATATTCTTCTGGAATTGACTCGTGTTAAATGCCATCGGCAGATGTTCCACTCTCGTTATACGCAGGGAGACGAGGTCCACGATGACCTCTATCATTTTGCGGTGGTTCGCTCGCAACTTACTCGGAATATTGGAAAGATGCATCCCGAGATCAGAGACGAGGTTGCCACAGCTTTTGATGAAGTTTTGGATCTCAGAGGCTCTGGTGAGACAGCTTTTTCACGAGGGTTTGTCTTGTATTGATCTCGGGAACGCAGAGTGGAAGAGTGTATCAGCATTAGGTGCCATCCAAAAGGTCGTCTGCAGGACAAGCAACAGACTGTTCGTCGGCCTCCCATTGTGTATGCTTTCCTCCCACTCATCCCTTCCCTGCGGTTCCTGATCCATCGCTCTAGGCCGCAACCCAGATTGGATCGATTTCAACATCCAGTACACCGTTGGCATCATCACGACAGGAATTGCAATCGGGCTGTTCCCTAAATTTCTAAGACCGTGAGCCATCTCGGTCACCTGTCCAGGGACTGATTTTTCACCAACGGTCAGTCTAGCTGCCAGTTTTCTTACGGCCCCCGCCCGAGATACCAAGCGCGGTTTGAAGTATCTTGGCCCGATAATCGAAGAACGACTGAAACATTCGAATGAGCATGGGAACGAGTGGGCGAAACAGCCTGTTTGTTGATTCTTTTTTCTTATATGAAGGTGCTCACTGTTATCTTTACCAGAACGACCTTTTATCGTGGTTGATGGAAGCAGCAGAGGGTCCACAGTTGAGGGCAGATGACTTGACAAGGCGCGTACTGGTAGTCAATTTTGTTGCCATTCATGTGAGTATAGTCATTATCTGGTCACATCTGTCCCTGACTAGTCAACTTATGCCAGACGACTTCCAATGTACGTCCGAATCAATATGGCAGTTGTAACTTAACTTGACATATGCTCCGTTGTAGAGCTTCACTCATGCACTCTTCTACCTTGCGGCGAATCCGCACTATATCCAACCGCTTCGCGAGGAAGTTGAAGCTATCGTTGGGGAGGAGGGGTGGTCGAAGGGTGCACTGGGTAAGATGCGTAAAGTCGACAGCTTCCTTAGGGAGTGTCAACGTATAGAAGGACCAGGTGCTCGTGAGTGTCTTTGCATTTATTAATGAAGTGTGCATCGTGATTACCCTGCTTATTAGTGAACGTCATGCGCAAGGCCATGAAGGACTTCACGTTCTCGGACGGAACTTTCATACCCAAAGGAACGATGATTGGTGTCGCCATTCGATGTCTGCACCATGACGAGAAGTTCTACGAAAATGCCAATGTATTCGATCCCTTCCGATTTGCTGAAATGCACGAAGAAGGCTCAGATGGTGTAAAATATCAATTCGTCTCGACCGCTATCGCGTACCTACCCTTTGGACACGGTAAACACGCGTGGTATGTGGTCTTCATCCCTCCATCTTCTACGGACAGTTAATCCGATTGTCCGATAGCCCTGGACGCTTCTTCGTCGCAAACGAGATGAAATCCATGCTCGCGCATGTCGTTACGACATACGATATCAAGTTGGAGGACGGCGCGACGCACCCGCGAAGTTTGCACTTTGGTGCTTCGACCACGCCCAATCCGCGTGCAAAAATCCTGTTCAGACGGAGGGTCGACTGAGCGATTTTCTTTGTGCTCTTGTTACACCTTTGGCCTTCCGCCCTTTTTCATGCGCTGGATTATTTTTTCGTTGGCGATCTCAAAGGACCGAGGGATTCGAACGATGCTTCATCGCCTCGAATGTCGCGTAAAGACGGTGCAAGATGTAGTGACTATAGTGACTGTCCGACTATCACATATAATTATTCGATTCAACACCGCACCCAAAGAGACGACGGACGAGATGGAGATCTTGTGGTTTCAAATTTCACCCCAAAAAGTACTGCACCAACACCTTCCAAAACGTCACCCGCGGCCCCACTCACGACTTTCCAAAAAGAAAAGAAAAAATAATAAACTAAAAGCCGAAGATGCAGAGGAAGAAGAGGTGGACGAAACCCAAGTGGGTGCCCGCTCCATCGCCGTCAGCAGACGATAGGGCTTTTTCACGTCTACAGCGGCAGGGGAGGGGAAGAAGGACGTCCAGTCCGTAAATCTGTGTCAGCATTAGGCTGGATCGGATATTCGCGCTCGTATGGCCCAAGTGAGTGGAGAAGGGTACGGGCTACCGCAACTTTATGGCCTGAATCCCCTTTGTGCAACGTTTCACCAGCGCTTGCCTTTGGAAAATCCGTCTTGCTGGATGATATTACGGGCATCACAGCAAATTCCCTCCGCACCCTTCTTACGCACCATGAAGCACGCAATGCCGAGGTACTCCGTGATTTCCCTCATCACGAGGATACATAAACGAGCGTCAGGTAAACGAACATTGTCGTGTATCTCAGTGTGGACTGGATGATAGGTGATCTAGAAGAGCGGTGAGCAACGGCATACCAGTGAAGTAAGTCGGTGGGTAGATACTAGATATGCATCGAGGACGCCAAGAGCGTTCCATATCTACATAGAATTCCAGCAGGGGAAGGGTGTGAAGTCGCTGCGCCTGCGCTCAGGGGCGGCAGTGCTACATTGACAGCAAGAAAACTGCGGGTAACTTAGATGGCATCACAGTATGAGGGGTTTTCATGGAGTGAGGTTGATTGGGGAGGGACACAATGCCTCGTCCTGCCTGCTTGTTAATGAACCTGTCGCTCTATCAGCAGTGCCGTTTATGCGATCGGACGGCTTAGTCAGCGTGTCCCAAGTCGAAGTAAAGGTTGCTTATTTCTGCACCCATGAACTGTATAGTATTAGATAATTATATTCTCACGAGCGGGTTGTTCCCACGGTTCACTTTGCAGAGAGCGGATCGTTTCTGCACGATAAAACCCTCCCCCACTACCGTGGGAGTCGGGGAGTATTGAACGTTCAACGTTTCAACCGTCTATGGCACAACACCGGGGATACATATGTAAGGTCGTTTTCATGTCATGTACATGCGCAAGCAGGTTACAAAACCTTCGTGTCCGAGGACCAATAAGTTCGAACGTTCGGTCGCTGTGTCATGGTAAGCGAAACATGTGAATCGTCGTCCGAGATGCTACGCAAGTTACAACACATCGATCGTGCGTACATTGTCGAGAATATCAGCCAAGGAAACGCTCTCCCGAAATTGTACAGTGATCATGGCATCAGCCGCCACCCGCTTGTAATCCACCGCACGTCGACCCGTCGATGCCAACGCGACCAAGAGTGCACCAAATGGCTGTCTAAGACGCACAACGAGCCGCCGCACTCGCGTTTCTGGGTCCATTGGCGTCATACCCACAGGAACAGGGAATGACGGAGATTCAGGTTCAGGAAGTGACGAGGGACCGTCGTCGATGTCCTCGTCAGAGATTTCTTCACCGTCCGTGTTCGGCGAGGGCGGTTGCGTCATGCCATCCGCTGCGAATGCGTCACTTTGCATATCGTGGTGCTCCAGGAGGGTGCCCAACCAGGGATGAACGAGATACAAAGATTTCATCCGAGAGAGGTCTTGTCTCGTCTTGATTTCCACCGTCCCAAAGGCGAGAGTGTCCGCGCGATAAACCCGGCCAGAACGTGTCCGATAAGGAGACAAAGATGGGAGTTGGAAAGCGATGCATGGAAGTTTCATCCGACTCGCTGCAAACCAAGGTGCAGGAAGCTCGTTGAGACGGTCATATAGCATCAAGGCCACGTCGAGGTCGAATGAAGGAGAGTCCAACGCGGCGATCATTCTGTCCATCTCAGCGTCCGGAATGGACCGCGGGAGATGTGACGTTGCTAGTTCATTGTATACAGTGATATGGGCAGGCAGGCAGCTATTGTAGCTCCCAGACTCCCCAGTCCATGCAAGGATGCTCGCATCTCCAGAGCCGGCGAGAACATGCGCTAATTGACGTCCTAGTGAACCCTCCCCTTCACCGTATATTGCAGGTATACCAGTGACCGAGAAAATGCCAAGCAACGAGTACGCAGCATCTTCCACCAGCGTCGTCTGTCTGGTCGAAGCAAGACATAATTTCTCTCGAATGCTGGTTAGGCCCGGGCGAAGTGCCGTCAATTGCTGTGCAGACACCCCAGTGGCTTGTTCCATCTCTAATATCACTTCCGGTGACTCTTTGTGGTTCGGTAGCTCCAAATCTAGATAGAGTCTCCAATCCTCTGTGTAAAAATGGATGATTTTGGCGGCAACGTATTCCTGGAGTGTCCAGGCACGAGTGTTCCAGGTGCTCTTCGCAAGAGCGCCGAGCTGCAATGGAGAGCGAACACCACGGAGGAAAACGATCATCATGGCGGAACCCTGGTACCACTTGAACATGGCCACCAGGGCTTCTTGAAGGATGAAGTGATCTGATTTATCGATACAGCACGTGTCGCTCCATGCCCAATCGAAGCCGGCATCCCGAACGATCTTGCAGAACATTTGCAATTTGTCATGAGTCGGAGATTTATCAAGGTCGTATACTGCCATGTGTATCACCTGTTGAGACAGTGGTTCGTTCTCTTCCCACTTGTGCGACAGCATTACGTAACGGAAGTACTGTCGTACTTCACGCTTGATCCGGACGTAGTCGATGCATGTCGTCATTGATGATACAAGTTCTGTGAAGATTGGCAGGGATTCGAATGCAGATGCCTGCTCGGCCCTATTGTGCAGACGGCCGGTGGTCGTATTAATGAGCACACGTGGTAAATGGTTTGTAGTCCGTTGGACAATTTTGCGAATGGTTGCTCGTGTGTTCGATGGGCCGATGTACTTGTCACCATACTCTGTCAAATGATGTGAACAAGTCATGTTTGTCGTGATCACGAGGATACAACTCACGGCGAATGACCGGATCAGGCGACTGCGCGATCTTCGAGAGCATCGTCTCGACCGCATCGACCGCATTGTCAAAGTCTCCTGCTTTGTGTAAAACTGCATGCTTCATTTCGTAGCCCCATGGCGACAACGGATCGAGTGTGATTACCTAAAGATCATGGGTCAACAGGCTCGACTAGGCACAAACGATGTACCTGGTTTGCATCGTCTAGTGCCTGTTTCCATGACCCGGTTGCCATATGCGCCTTGCTTCGCTTGATGAAAATGCCTTGTGGGGATGGGGAATCGAGGGACAATGCGGTCGAATAGTGGGGGACGGCCTCGTCATATCGTTGGGCATCCACAGCTGCATCTCCGAGATGCTCCAGTTTCTTGAAGGAACGTTCCCTGAAGTCTGACAAACATGCTACGTGAACGACGACGCCTACTGGATGCGTGGTCACTCACCAAGAGCCCATTTCGAGTGTTCATCCTGCAGGTACATGTCTCCTCCCAATTCAGTCGTCATTTGGTGGAAATACTCGACCGCATCTTTCATGCCACCCGCTGCAAGTAGGGACTCGCACAGACGCTGTCGAATCGTGATTTCGAGATCATCAAACTTCCATCCGGACATCTGTCAGAGTTGGTGAGCGACTTCAATGCGCTGCAGGCTACCCATTAGCGAGCTTGCCAGTGAGAACACCAAGAGTGCTGGACTCGCATGGGGTCGCATTTGGGCTCGCGCACGCTCGAAGGATCGTATCGCACCCTCGTAGTTGCTGTGCTCCATGTGCGAGTTTCCAACGAGAAGGTACATATATGCCTGTTGGATATATCAGTGGTGATATTCGGCGCGTGGTAGAGCGCGTGCACGTGCCTGCACAACATAGCAGATTGAGTTGAGCTGCACCATGTCGATGAGGTCGTCTACGCGGGATATCGCGTCGAGGCGTTCCCCTGCCACGAATACGATGATAGCCTAAGGGGTATAAGTAGCTGAGGGGGAACCGAGGTCGGAGAATACAGACCTTGACGAGAAGGATAAAGGTGACGTGAGATGAATGGAAAAGTTTGAATGCGATGTCACATGCGCGATATCCCTCGTGCTTTTTCCCGTTGCCAACAAGGGCTACGCTCTTTGCGATGTAGGCAATGACAGATAGCTGAATTTTGATGGACTTGATGTAAATTAGCGACAGCACGTGGGAGGGCAGAGCAACAAACACCTGTTGGGCATCGACAAGGGCTGCGTCCCAGTGTCCCAAACGAGCTCGGACGAGAGCTCGACTAGCGAGTACATGATGGTCTGGATTTCGGGACTCGGGGATCGCTGCGGTCAATAACGCCTCGGCGTTGTCGAGCTGATCGTGCCTCCATGAATCGAGCGCAGCGTCGTCGATCTGAATGTTGGGTTCCTGGAAAGTGTAATGTGGAAGGGACAAGGGGAATGAATCCTATGGAAAAATGATCGGGGCAAAAAAAGTTGTTTATTTGCACTACAATCCAACGAGACAGTATACTTACAGTGATGCGGGACAGACTATGAATGGCGGTTTTCCCGTCCTTTCCACCAATTGCGAGAAAACGGTCATCCGGTGAGACTGCGATTGACTTTATGTCTTGAGGATGATAGATGAGACCATGCTGGGTGCGTGTCGCTGTGCCCCAAAATGTGACGGTGCGCTTTGTGGAGTATGCGATGAGATTCCCATGGTTCGGCAGCACGATGCACGAGAATCCGTTGCAGTCGGGAACTGGCCATTCCGAAACTGTTGATCCTATGGATGCTTCAAATTGCTTCATTGTACAATCGGATATGGCAAAGAGGAGGTTGTTGAACCAGCGGAGACCAGTGTTGCGCCAAGGGGTGACACCGACTGGAATATCCACAAGCAAGCGGCCATCGTTGCTGTCCCAGACTCGAACGAAACTGAGAGTACCTGTCGCGATCCGATCGCCCTGTGGAGAATACTTGGCCGCTCTCAGCCATGCCCCGTGGTCGAGTGTCTGTACTTGTTTGCGAGTTACAATGTCCCAGACGAAGGCCCCGATCGACCCAAAGACGAGTCGAGTCGAGTCGGGCGAGAAATCGACTCCGATGATGGTGTTGCTACCCTTCTTGTGCGAGAAGACCTGTTTGTAGGTCTTTGCGTCCCACACAAACACTTTGTCGTGGGACGATTGATGCGTGAGGTGACCTAGAATCAGACGGATAGAGCCCTTGTGAGGGCCGGGGACGACGACTTATTATTTGTTCCCCTTTGTACAGGCCGACCTATATACTAGAATGCTATTGCAAATGCCCGTCTCAGATGTATAATCCGAGCCTTGTATATGCCGCCCGAGGCCGAGCTTGGATTGCTCGTGTTTGCGCTAATGGACGGGCGCCGCACTCCAACACACTTTACCAGGCTCTGTCCCCGCTGCGATCCATCTGCCATCCTTGGACACAGCTAGAGACCGGACATCCTTCGCTTCCAGTGTTGCCACCTGTTTGCCGTCTTCCACTCGCCGCACTCCAACACCCCCATCAGGGCCGCCGCTCAAGAGATACTCGCCATTCGCTGAGAACGTCACCGTATTTACCCGGTCCCAGCCGCCGCCGTCGATCTCGATGAGCAGGGAACCCTCTAGTCCAACGGTTAGCATAATGCAACTCCATTTGCCCAGTACGCACCGGTCATTGTCGAAGACGTGGTCATCACAACAAGAGCAGTGGTGGTCAACGAACAAGCTGTCGCATCACCCTTCATCGATATAGATCAGTGCACACGTTCCATCACCTCGTGTTTTCGGGGCTTGTTCACCGGGCCGCGTCTCCACCGGGGAACCGTTCCTCCACCAACTTCACGACAACATGCATAGGAACATTGTCTGCGAACGCCAGACGGCGAATGTCCTGCTCCACGGAGCAGATACGAAGTCACTGGGCATCCTCACCTGGTTCACAATCGGGCTGTTAGACCGGCATCACCCCGCCGATGTACGCATAGCTCGACCCATACTTAACACCCAGTCCCACCCTGCAGAGTCGACCGTCGGGACCACTCGTAACCAGTGTCACCATTCCTCCACGTAGGCGAGAGACTGCATATCTCAGAGAACCTCCGTCCACACCGTTCGCAAGCAAGGTGTTCGTCCGGCTTGCCCTACTTCAGTGACGTGCACCCCGATCTATCCGCCCTACTGCTTTCTCCGCTGCTTGTCGCACGACCTCTGTTCCCTACACAGTTGTTGGCTCGTTGGCTCGCAGGCTTTTCATTCATTCTGGAAATTATATGGTGTGAATAAAACGGTGTGCCCTTTTCCACGACAAGGCCGAGGAGTGCTTTCGTGACGGCTTACCTCGTTAGGACGGTCTAACAAGGACGGTAAACATCGAGGGTTGTCGCCGCTTGCAAAACAACATTTTCGCATGGTCGATGATCACAGAACTTGCGGGGGAAGTATACGTATGCTGGCTTAAAAAGTCTGACCTCCAAACACCTGTTTATCACGAAAGCGACGCGTGCTACACATTGTGAGCGGCACCGCTCGAACAAGACAACGACGTAGGGCATAACACCAACACACCAACCTCCTCCGAATCCGAGTCCATCGCACCCCCGAGCAAGCATCACACGTGCGCCTGCAGGTTTCAATGCCCCGCCGATCAACCGGCCAAGCGACGTGCCCGAGACACGAATCGTGTTCTCGGCCGCAGCTGCCACGTCCCCGGCTCCGTTGTCGTCGACCGGGTCGTCGTTGTTGGTGCCGTCTCCGTTGTTGACTTGTCTTGGACCACGGTCCGCATGAACACCTGCGCCTAGGAGGGCGCCGGGAGGGGCAGGTCTTTCCCCCTCGTCCATATACGCATTCACGGTGACTGGTGCATTGCTTTCATTAGGCACCGTCGCAGAGTCGTCACTCATCGTACCCATATCTGCACAGTTGAAATACAACATCGACGCCGTGAGCGAATACATCGTCAAGTGCATCCCCGTTCCGATCCGAGATTTTACCTTTGACCCACGCCTCATCGTCATCCGTTCCTTTGACGTCAATGAACCCGGAGCCGAAGTCGACGACCTGAAAGGAGGTGTCGCTGGTGGCTCTATCCTCACCGGTGTCCTCCACCTCGGCCAAGAAGTCGAGATCCGACCAGGCATCGTGACCAAGGACAGCGCAGGAAGAAATCGATGTAAACCGATCTTTAGCAGGATCGTCTCGCTGCATGCTGAGAGCAATCACCCCTCGTTTGCCGTACCCGGTGTGCTGATCGGCTGGTGGGGCAGGTATTGGGTGCTGACGGGAAGATTCCAAAGGTGTACACAGGTACGACTTTGCTCTTCTCTGCTCCATCACGAACCCCCTCCAACACCGCCTCCCAGAACTCGAAATTAGCCTCTTCTTGCTCCGCCGACTCCTCGGCGTGCGGTCGGAAGACGAGAAACAAACCAAGGTGTCCAAACTGACCAAGAGCGGGTTGTTACTGATCAACATCGGCTCGACCTCCACGGGCGGACGCGTCTTGAGCGCCAAGGGCGACCTCGCCAAGATCCAGCTGGCCTCCCCCGCATGCACCGAGGTCGGAGAAAAGGTTGCGCTGTCACGCCGGATCGAGAAACACTGGCGACTCGTGGGTGCGTTTGTGTCTTGTTTGCACTTCTCTCTCCTTCCCCCCCTCTCCCGTGTGCTGTGTATGGGCGTTAATCCGATGCTGACCCCCGTCTGACAGGCTGGGGAAGTGTACAGCGGGGTACGGTATTGGAGCTCGTTTGATGCCGCGTTCCATGTAAAGCAGACACTCTGTGCTGATCACATATTCATCTGCATTTACTAAAGGAATCTTGTTTATCTGCGGCGACGCACACCAACGACGGCCATCCCGGTTAGTCTCAGGGTGACCCCCGTCGATAGACCATCGACGTCCTCTTGGAAACGCGTGAAGAGCTCTGGTCACACCGAGTCATACTCGAATTGCTTTAGTCTGTTCATTCACGCTGTGTTTTGTACCATTTTCCTCCCTGATCAACGGTACTACGAGTAGATTCTAGAAGATGACATCGACGGTCGACAAGTCCAACAGGTGGTCGCCCACCACAAAATCTCCGTCGGTCGTCCTTACTCGCACCGGGCATTGGGCCGATAATTTCGATCGTTCAATTGCTGTGGCACAGTCAGTAAAACACGTCCATCGTCGTCTGAGGCGCTACGCAAGTTACAACACATCGATCGTGCGTACATTGTCGAGAATATCAGCCAAGGAAACGTTCTCCTGAAATTGAACAGTGATTAAACTATCAGCCGCCACCCGCTTGTAATCCACCGCACGTCGACCCGTCGATGCCAGCGTGACCAAGAGTGCACCGAATGGCTGTCTAAGACGCGCAACGAGCCGTCGTGCTCGCGTCTCTGGGTTCATTGGCGTCGTACCCACAGGAGCAGGGAGCGACAGAGATTCAGGTTCAGAAAGTGGCGAGGTATCGTCGTCGACGTCCTCGTCAGAGATCTCTTCTCCGTCCGTGTTCGGTGAGGACGGTGGCGCCATGTCACCCTCTACGAATGCCTCACTTTGCACATCATCGCGCTCCAGGAGAGCTTCCAACCAAGGGTGAACGAGATACAGAGACTTCATCCGAGAGAGGTCTTGTCTTGTCTTAATTTCCACCGTCCCAAATGCGAGAGTGTCCGCGCGATAAACTCGGCCAGAACGTGTTCGATTAGGAGGAATAGATGGGAGTTGGAAAGCGATGCATGGAAGTTTCATCCGACTCGCTGCAAACCAAGGTGCAGGAAGCTCGTTGAGCCGGTCGTGTAGCGTCAAGGCCACGTCAAGGTCGAATGAAGGAGAGTCCGACGCGATGATCATTCTTTCCATCTCAGCGTCCGGGATGCATCGCGGGAGGTGCGACGCTGCTAGTTCACTGTATACAGTGATATGGGCGGGCAGGCACATCAGCAAATTAGACAACCACTTTATAGTCTTTTTAGAACTTATTTACACTTTTTCAGTTTTAACAAAGCTCGAAAAGTAGGATAGTAGGAAATCATAAGTAGGAAAGCAACCAAAGTGCAAATAAGCTGGTTATTGTCCTTTTCAGGCAAGTTGGCCACGTGGGAAAAACTTCTCAAATTCACACCCCATCCTCGGTCGACGAATATCTGCCCAACCATTGACTGGAATTCGACAAGAAGGGTGCCGTTCAACTCGGAATGATCCAGCGCACGCATCCCGTATTGACCGGTTTGAAAAAATCGGGTTTTGAATTTGCAGAATTTTTGGGTTTTCGGAATCTCGTTCTTTCTCACTAAATACTCCTCGGAATCTAACTAAAATGCAACTGTATTGATAAGAGAGATAGATGCAGTACAGGACATGCGATC
>JBBPKY010000220.1:0-33032 GCA_038089495.1 Xerocomellus dryophilus
TATGTCTGCTCGCCTTACTTGGGGGCCTGATGTGGCGGTCAGACTGAAACCGACACAATCGAAAGTTGTCACTCACTGCGGCTGCTTTCAGGATTGTGGGTAAAAATTTGTTTGAAGTCGTCGAACAGCCCAAGCTCGATCATAACTTCGTGCGTCTGCTTCCATACAGTGATTCCTACACCAGCAGAGTCGATAGAGTCGTGTGCTTCGTATAGATCAATGGGTACCGAAGGGTCATATTTTCCGATCGTAATAGCGAGGACAAGGCCGCCAATACCAGCGCCGCTGCGGGGTATTTGAGTGCCACGCGCGAGCGACGAACGTGAACATAGCTGCTCACCAGATGGCAACACGGAACTTCGGTTCCGACACAGAGACAGACAGCTGAGCTGACATTGTGTTTTGGTAGAGTGAGGGAAATCAAGAGATACTTCTCCTGCGAAAAGATGAGTTGCCTTTATGTTGTCCGTGAGTCGGATGTAGTCCGACTCATCACGATTCATGATTCATGATTCATGATTCATCGCCTTGAGTTGCGGTCGCCCAAGAAATTTACGTGATCCTAATTACACTGTTCAACGGGCGCATCCGACTACATAATAGGATGATAACGCAGCTGGTGCGAGTCGATACTGACAAGTACTGACTCACGGTAACCGTTGGAGCGATGCAAAGCTGTTGGAAGGAAACGCGGGGGTCGACGCATTTCGAGGTTGTGCCATTGGAGCGAGTGGTCTGCCCATGAGTGACTTGAAGTTCTTGGTGTAATACTGTGGTGCGTAAGCCCGATAAGCTGACAAGTCCCGATAACTGGGAAAACAAACATGCCGTGCGCGTTTGTCGTGTTTGTTAGGTTCTCAGTACAGCCCCCTGTAACGAGTACGTCACGATCCATGACTTGACGGAGCAGCCTCGCTCTGAAAAACCGAAACAGGCGAACACTGGGTCAGCGCCACTCACACCTCATCACTGAATAAATGGACCAGTCCGATATGATCATGCTGCCGAGCGCGCTCAAAGTGGGGTGTTTCTAGATGGCGTCACAGTGGGGAGCCTACCCCACCAGTGTGGCTGAGGCAAGACATACTTATGTCGAGAAAAGCTAGGTCAGACATTCTCGATGTGATCAAGGGTGCCAGTGAATGCGCGGATAATGGTGCGCTGATGGCTTATAACGCAAATTAGTGAGGGTTCGAGGAAACGGGTTTCCCGTATGGCATGGTTTGGGGGAAAGGAGTGGAGTTTGTCACAATATTGCCCGCTCCTGATCAGTACATCCCCATCGCCAGACATTAGTGTTCTACTGCGAGACGCCGTCCTCCGTACAGCTGGTTGACCACAGCACTCCGGCGAAGGACTTCTAACTCTTTGACAGCCTCCTCGTACGCAAACGAGAGCCTAGCTGGATTCATCTCCGCCTGTGGCCAGTTGAGTCGTTGTAAAAGAGGAAAGGAAACAGCGTAGTACCTGCATGCCACGGAATGTATCCTTTGTCCTCCACAAAAAATAGTTGCGGAAGTTATAGGAACTGAATGACCGTGCTGCACGAAGCGTAGAACCGTAGAGACTGAGTATTGCTCGAGGCGATGGTGGAATAGCCATTGAAACTTGAAATAATGTTCGCAACGCCGAACAGGTTGGAAGGGCCCTCAGATCTGTAGTATCCGGCATTTTTCCAATCTAACCCCTCAGCACTTATAAAGTCTATGCCCGCAGTTTCCGGACTTCTTCTTCTGCCTCCTCCAGACTTTGACTCCCTATTGTGGTCGGAGGCGGACCCTTCTGCAAGTCCAGACGAGCGAGAAATCACACTGAGAGAAGGCCAAAAGGACTGTTTCGAATCCTAGGGGATAAGGGTATACAGTCGAGTCCTAAGTACGAAGTCCGTAGTAAGGGGTAAGGGTAAAGCAACAAATAGAGACTTGGCAGCGAGTGTGCCTGCTGGCATCCATGGGTAAAGGTAGTACGTCGCGTCTGAGTGTCTCATGGGTGCCATGTGAGACACATCAGCCATATTTATGACGCCATGCATGGATTTTTTGTTTCCACTGGCACACCACTGGTACTTCAAACACTGCAAGTTGGCAGTGGGAGACACGTTATGAACGGTGAAACAGAGGAACGGAAATCCCTTCGCTTGGTGTCTCCGCTCGACGGCTGGAAACCCCTAATGCGGTCATGAAGCAGCACCTTCAGCTATTGCCATCTTAGTCTATTTTGTGCGCGTCTTCCGCGTTGTTGATCCCCAAGTCATTCACACGATGGGATCCTATAACCACTATGTGGTGTCCAAACGGGTGTACTAAGCAGTTTCAGTTACCATCCCGCGGTGCCAGCCACCGGAGCCCGTCTTTCAGGAAGTAGTAGCTATAGATACCTGCCCCCGTTTCCTCGAGGAGTTCTACTTTCCATCACGCAGGTTGCGTTTTGCCAGCAGAGATGCGTCTCCATTCTACCATGTCTTCAGTCGCCGCGCTCGTCGTAGGGGCAATCTCGGTTCACACGTCGTCGCTTCATGGCTCTAGTGAATTAAGAACGAGACAGCTCACATTTCGCTCCCAGATTCAAAAGGATACGAATCTTCGCTGTGTCGCAAATTCTGGGATATGCGAGACGACGCCCGGTGTCACACAGTACTCTGGCTACATTGATGTTGGGGCGAATATGTCGATGGTCAGCACGGCATGGTGAAGTGAGGCTGGTGCTGACACTTCGACCACAGTGGTTCTGGTTCTTCGAGGCTCGCAACTTGCCTGAGACTGCTCCGTTCACGCTTTGGTAAGGGTGTCGCAGGATATGCCGATACGAGGGAATCTGATTTTATTCCGTGAAAGGTTGAATGGTGGCCCAGGATGTTCCTCTATGATTGGCCTCTTCCAAGGTAGGCCGCTATGTGGTGGGGGGTATACTGAGCCGCACATCGTTCGTTTCCAGAGAATGGACCGTGCTTGGTGAACGAAGACGGAAACTCGACGTACCTCAACCCATACAGGTGAGAATGCCATCCAATCACAAGTGGACGATGTCTGAATAGGCAAGGCAGCTGGAACAACGCGAGCAACAGTGCGTGCCTCGTAACCTATCTCTCAAGACGCGACTCATCTTCACGCACCAGTGATCTATATTGACCAGCCAATCGGGACCGGATTCTCTTATGGAACGGACACTGTCAACAGCACAGAATCTGCCGCGCCCTTTGTGTGGAAAGCGTTCCAGATACTTTTCGAGAGCCAACTGTTCTCAAAATACGCGAGTCGCGAGTATGTGCCACGAGTGTCTTCTCTCTGCAGCAGTATCATATTGAGAGCATATGAACAGGTTCATATTTGCCACAGAGAGTTATGGTGGTCACTATGGCCCCAGCTTCGTGACATACTTTGAGGAACAGAACGCGTTGATTACGAGCGGTGCGATCGAGGGCGAACCTATCGTCGTCGGTGCGCTCATGATCAACAAGTAAGCTATATCCGAGTGGTCGCACGTGTGCAGTAGCTCAGTGCTCTTTGCTGCAGTGGTTGGTTTGATCCCTTGATTCAGAGCGTCGCCCTTTATACCTTTGCAACTTTCGCCCCGGGATACGGACAACTTCAATCCGATGCTGTGTTGAATCGTATCTCTGACGCCTTACACGACCCTAACGGGTGTATCACGCAAGAGCAAGACTGCTACGCTGCCGGTAACTCCACTGAATCTAACAAGATCTGTCTTCAGGCGGACAATTACTGTGTACGTGGGACATTCGTATGTTTACAGATACATCAATGCCAGACCGTGAACCCCAACAGAACGACCGTGTTTACTTTCCTGCGGTCGGGGACCGGGACCCCTATGATCTCCGCCAGAACTCCACGGCGTTGTTCCCCCCAAAATACTACCTGAACTACCTCAACATTCCAGAGGTTATGAGCGAGATCGGTGCTGAAACTACCTATGAAGAATGCCCCGACGCTCCGTATGAACTGTTTTCGAAGACTGGAGATGTATGTTGTCCAGCCCCCGACGCCCGACAGTGCATCCGAGTTAATGTATGCTCTATAGGACGCACGGACGTGGCTTCCTCAGCTCTCCGCGTTGGTTAATTCTGGATTGAAGGTTCTTATTTGGGTATGCGAACCCGACAATAGTCCCCTGATCCTGCTGAAATTCCATTCCCCACCAGGCTGGTGATGCGGATATCAAGTGCGTATGCCATCTACACTTATTTGGGCAATTTCCTGACCATCTGTCGTTCTGCAGCTGCAACTGGCTTGGTGTAGGTTTCCTAGGCTTTGCTCCCTTACCATCCACTGAACGTCTTGCAGTGCTACGCCTCTGTACTTGCCATGGACTGGTACGGTAACGAGACGCTCCACAACACTCCACTCAGCAACATCACACTTGGCGGCACGCCTATCGTCGCCGTCGCAAACGTAGACAACTTCAGCTTTGCGTACGTTCCCTTCATCACTAGACGTAATTTCCGCTCATGTTTCAATTCAAAACAGGAGGGTTTTTGCTGCTGGTCATGAAGTGGTACGTCGAGGCTAACCTCACAGTCCAAGTGTTGCACTTACTGAACGATGCCTCTTTAGCCGGCGTTCCAACCCGCGGCAGCTCTGGAGATCTTTAACCAGGTTATCAACAAAGAGCCTCTCCACTCGGTGTAAGGGCCGGGCGCCGGTGGAGGGTTCACCGCCAAGGGGGCCGAGATATCACATTGTCCAAATACGCCAATTGCGGAACATCCAAGCAAACATACATGTACCGAAAGAATACCCGATCAATATGAGCATCGCTTTTGCCTTTGGTGTGTACATTGTCTGAATCGACAGGTTAATGATGCCCGTCGTAACGTTCGCCTAAATAGTCGTACTCTGAGACGAATAAGGAGGTTTGGCATGGACTAGGACTCACGAGGAGGAAGATCGCGAGCCCGTTCTTGTTTATGGCCTCGAATAAAGTAGGGGCTGACTTTGGTGTAGAGGTCGTGGGGTCCTCTTGGAGGATCCTTTTACCCGAGGGATCCGAAGGATCTTTCAGTTTCGAGATACGAGTGGGGAAGAAAATCATATCTAGAAGGTAAAATGCGAGAATGAACGAAGTGTTGAAGGCAACGATCCAGAGTATATATGGTAAGTTTGCCTGTACCAAGAAAAGAAGGGCGTAAGGTGTGAGTAGCCTCGCACGATGTATCATGAAGCGGGTAAACCAACCATCCTGCGCGAGACTTGAAGACCACGTCGTACAAGGACCAGTAAGATCCACCACACCACGGAGTACGAAAAGAGTTCGATGGTGGTCTTCGCGTTTTGTCTAGGAGCAGAGGGGTCCAACCCCGGAAGGCTCTGGGAGTTATCACCCTCGAGTAGGATACGCTGCTGTTTACGGAAGAAAGATGGAGAAGGCGGAAGGATGATCGTGCCGAGAGAAAGGCCCATGAAATGAAGTGAGAGATAGCCTAAGGAGATGGGTCTTCGTACCAGAGTGGAGTCAGGGAACTCACTCACCCAAGAGTGAAACCAGTCCCTCCTTGTTTGCATAAATGACATTACTTCTAGGAGCGTTCAGGAGAAAGGTTTCCAGCCCCATAGATGACAGTGCGAACTGATGCACTGTGGTGCGCTAGGTCGAACAAATCACTCCAGGAAATAAATGATACCACTCACAGACAGCGATCCAAAGGCCAAGCAATGATATAGGCATGTATTTGATGATCGGGTGAAAGATCACTTCTGCGACCGGCAAAATAGCAAGCGTCAAGAAAAAGTTCCAGTGCACCCCGTACTCGGTAACGTGTTCCTAGAACGAATGAGCTTGTAAATACAAGTGACAGCAACGAGTCACCATACAGGGTATTCCGTTCCCTTCACAAGCAGCACTCGAATAATGCCTAACACGACGATTGGTAAAATCTTTTTCATTATGCGGTATAACTTTGGTTTCACATCCGCATGCAGCTGAGATGGATCCTTGATAAGGGGTATAGCTGAAACGATGCCTTGAGAGAAAACGAACGAGCCAACTCCACAATCCATCTAACCCGGCGAGTCAAGACAGCTCCAACGACATGTATGCAGGGCAATACGTACCAACGATACACCATACGTTTCGCACTTTGCAAGGGAACGTGGGAAGACGGGAAAGTCGACGGCGAGAATGGAAAACACCGTTATCAGCATCATATTGGCGCGGTATGTCGTGAGTGCTGGAAGGGGTCTCAGTGCAGATTGTGCAGGCCCATCGATGATACCACTATCTCGGGCAGTCGCACTTGGCTGCGTCTTATTCGTCTTAGAAAGCAAAGGTATTCCGCTTTCGATTGGAGGCAGAAGGAGTAAAACGCAGGTTGGTGCCAGGAGGAGCGCCGAGAGTGCCCCGGATGCATCGGCATAGACTGTCAGCGCAAGTGACAATGGTAGGACTAACACCAGCCATTCAAGAATGAATGGCATACTTCGGAACACGGTAAGGCGCGTTCGCAGGGTGGAATGCAGAGTCATCGATGCCTTGTAACCTTGAGCAACAAAACTTCCGGCAGTCATTCGATGGACTCACCAACCCGACTGCTAACATAGTGTTGACATGGCTGACAGATGAGCCTGTCGTCCCGGAGACAAATGCCTCCTTTGACGCCTTGTAATTATTGTCCATCTCAGCTGAACTAATCAGTGAACCCCATGAAGGTGCCACCTTGAACTTCGTTTTGTTCAGTGCGCGCTTGATTTTCAAACCACGTGACCAAAGCGACGCGATCAAGATTCAGACCCAGTCGAGTTAGCAGAATGACAACCAGGAAATCATTGATTGCGACAGGCCAGTATGCAGCCTGAGGTACTCGCTAAATATCAATATCTAATTTCCCTCGAGTAAATGTCTGCACTGGTCGGACAAAACTATGGCGACTCCGGGGACCTAGTTAGCAGCGACTCGGACGTCCGACAGCGTCTCCACCGATAGCCATGCAGAATAGCGTAGTTCGTGTTGAACTCGTTGACAGGATAAGGTGAAAAGTATGCAAATGAGGGAACTGGACCGTCAGAGGGTTAGGAGGAACACGATAGGAAGGACTGATCGGACTGACTAGAAAGCTCACCAGGTTGACATGGCCACTTGCCCAAATTCAAAGGGTCAGTTCGGGAAGTCTGGCATGACTGTCGGTCTGCAGCGCTTCCAAGACCAATTATACTCACGAGTCCGGCCAAAACGGATGATGATGAGTTATAAGTAACTGAGCATTATATTATGGATATCGCCGCAGGCGACACTTGCATCGAACTGTAAAATAATCAGTTAGACTGTCAAGTAGAATGTAGTGGCATGTACGCACGGGCTGAGCCTATATAGGCACACGAAAGGATGCACCCACACTCCCCAATAAGGAGAAGAACGATAAGCCCAACACCCCGAAGAATGATATTTCACGCCGGAACTCGGGTTTACACCCGAGATCGGGGAGACGCTGATCCGATGTATCAACCCCCTGGTAATATTAGTGACCTCTTCGATGTTCTCGGGATTGGCTGTCGTTGAACCGTGGAGAGACGGGGAGACACGTCAAACGGGGTGTATCGTTTGACATCATGAGACCTGTGGTGGTCGTGAGGACGACTGTGGGACAATGCATCTTTAAATTTGAACAGTGGCTAGGTCGATAAGTGATGGGCAGTCCACGTCTGAAAACTTTGTCCGCCCGTGAAGATGTCACTGCCATGTTGTCGGGTGCGCGGGCTTGTAGGATTCCGGAGCTTGTGATCATCTATCAATAAGTTCCCCTCTGAAGACTTCGTCTGCGCCGTGGTCAGCATCAAACCTGCGTTAGGCGACACGAGTGAAATCTCTCGCGGGCACAGCGAACTCGTGCACAAGATCAGAAATCCGCCGCATGCCGAATCCCCCCTAGGCAGACCAAAGGCTCCTCCGCTCGTTGAAGGTTACGGAGCGTCTTGGCGAAATATATTGAACCTCGCATGAACGGTGAGGATGAGCATCGCAGAGTATTTGATATTCTACGCGGGTACGTAGATTATGCACATGAAGGTTGTCAGGTAAGTATCATGACAATGTCTGGCGTTGTAATGAGCGTAAAAGGCGGGTCGATTAGTTGGTGCTCGATGAATATGATTATACGACGACTCGTATGACAAACGACTAGCAGAAAACGTGTGAGTTGCAAGGATGATGAGTACAAGTGACCACGCACCTTACAAGCACGAAAGTTGAATGCGAGGGAACGAAAAGTAGATGAACAGCAACGACAATTACTTGATTCTTAACGGCATTTTAGATCTCCTCAGGAGTAACACAGCGAACGTTATCGCGCCCGCGCCCGTGGATAGCCACAAGGCTCACCAGACCACGCGCCCCTCCTCCGCTCTTCCGAGAGCAACTTCTATACCGACGGTGAACTCTGACCCAGCCTGTTCAAACACCACCCCTTTGCCCGCCCTTCCCAGGATGGTTGCATTCATGCATTTCTTGCTAGCCGGGATGGGTGAGTGAACGTGTGCATACCTGGGATATTGCTCGTGTGGCGCCGGGGTTGCTGATACCACTAACGGGCCCTCGGGAGGAGGCGAAGCATAGGCTTGCGACAAGTCTTCGCAGTGTCCCTCCTTGTGATTGAAAGACGTGCGACGGGACTTGTTCGTGCTATAATAAGACCTGGGCGTGGGCAATGAAACTGCCCTAGGCCTTGGAAGGAACGGAGGATTGGAAATGAGTGGAGGTCGGGACGACAATGGCTGCAGTAACAACGCAGAAGCATCTAATCTTCCCTCTTCGTTGTTCGCTGCAGGGGAGATATCGCCACCGACAGCAGCTTGATAAGATGGCGGAGGGGTACTAGGCCGGAACATCGGAAGGACAGGAGATGAGGGTGCCGAAGATGCAGGGGAGATCATGTACATGCTTGTAGTACGCGTACGTGGCCGCGAAGGACAGAAGTAAAAAGGATCGTCCTCTTTGCCTGCGGGTCCCTCTATCAGACTGCATTCGGGTTCCTCAGCTGGAACAGCAAGAGGCACCGCTTGCGGGAAACCAACAGCATTGACCTGCACGGACCCGAACGAATCCTCTTCCTCTTCGTCGTCCTCGCACACCGGGAACAGATTTGTAACGCTGTCAGCGAAGGTCACCCGCGATGACTTCTTTCCCTTTATCGTTTCCACGCTATGCCCTGAGTTGAGAATACCGTACTTGCTGGGAGTAGATTTTCGGCCATCATCGGCACCCCATACATACATCGCAAGTGGCGAGCTCCGCATCGGAATTCCAAGGGACAACCCAGTTGGCACAATTGGTCCGCGCACCTGCGGAATTCCTGTCGAGGAAGAGGTGAGGCCAGGAGGCTTTATTGGCTGTCTAAATGTTGAGAAACTTCCGTCCCAAACCTTTGGCGCAGGGTGGGAGGTAGAATACGGAGCAGAAATCTTGATGCCTGAGCTCCATGCGCGCCGTTTGGCTTTGATTTCGAGGGACCTCTCCGCTTCAGCGTCCATCCACTCATTCTTTGCTCCGCTCAACGTCGCTCTGACAAGCCTCCATCCCTCCTCACGAGCCCGGCTCCGGACGATTTCGAGTGCGGTGCAAACCCGCTCCAGATAGGCAAGGCGTGGAGCAATAAACTCATCGACTTGTGTATATCTGTAGTCAAAGTTATGTGCGCTCGAAGGACGGGGTGTGGGATGTGACATTTGGACAGGCGTTGAAGGTGCGCTCGAAAATTGGGCTGAAGCATTTCGAGAGCGAGGGCGAGATGAACTGACTCTAGACACCAAAGATGGCTGGGGGGCAAAGCAGGTTGCATCCTGAGTCGATCCCCGCAGTACAGGCGAGGCCAGGGGAAGATCTTCTCCACCCTCAGGAGTCCGGGGGTATATCTGACCATCATCCGACTCCCCATCATCGTTAACATCGGAAGGAGTAAGAGGACACCTCGACATGTCGAAAGCCGTGTCTGCCAGTCTACTGCCATCACCATCGCTGGAATCAAGACCAAAGTCTCCTGGATGTAGATATTTGTCGTCAAATCTTGACGAGCGGCCATCAATGCCAAGTGTACCATGGCGGCTCATACGACTGAGCTCAAATGTAAGTCGTTCGGTATCGTCCCAATCGTCACCGACCGTGAAATGTTCTCCAAGGAGGCTGTCGTTATGACCGTTATACTCGACCGCAAAAATATCAAACTCGTCGGAGGACCTGGGATGGTGGACATATCGACCCCATTCATCCGCTGCGATATTGACTAAGTGCCGACTCTGGAGATACAGGACTTCCTTACCTTGCTCTTGGCGGGGATAGACGACTCGATCGGTGTCTTCCGCGTTCAGTACACCCGGGAACGGGGATGGAGCACGGCAGTGCCACTGCTCTGACTCACAGTCGTCACTGCGGTCCCCAAAGTCGAGAGCATTTCTACCTTCACTGTAAGTCTTCCTGTGCCTGCTCCCGCCCACCCTTGTACTGCTGACGCCAGGGACATGAGAGTTGGTAGTCTCTATTTCCGCCCGAACATTACTGGCCATAGCAATCAAAATCCATTCGGCATACCCGGCTGCAGGTAGGTGTTGAAGTGTGACAGCTGGTATAACATGGCGTCTCCAAACGTCAACGAGGGTTGCTCGAGCCCGCTTTCGAAGAAATTCAGGGTGGTCCGTGACAAAGCTGGTTTGTTGAGGAGATGATGGAGGAGAGGTCGAGCGAACGGAGACAGGTAAAGGAGGAAGTGGAGCTGGCGGTGGCGCACTGGAGGGTGGAGGGGGCGACGACAATGAAAACGACTTGGGAACCAACGATCTGTTGACCCGAGAATCAAAGGGAGGTCGATTCTTTCAAAGGACGAACATACGATATCAATGAAAACAAAAGAGACCGTTGCCTCTTATGTTTCCCCGGTTTTGGAGACTTTGTAGAACTGCTTCCAGAGAGTGGGAGATCCTCTGTGCTACAAGCCGTGCTCCCAGAACAGGCACTGCCCTCCATGCTATTCCGTTGGCATTCAGACTCGCTGCAGCCTTTGACATCGAGGGCGACGCCCAACAGCATTCGAACACAGTCCGAATTCATAGGGACATTGGTTACGCGTCCATCGACGAACTTGAGCACAAACTCCTTTTGTGGGACGTCCATGGACACTTCGTGAACGCGAGCGACCAAACCTACTGCTCGGTCAAGCATGTGGATGCTCGACGGAGGCTCGAGCTGCAGAATGGAAGTAAGGAGTTGCAACTGTGACGACCACGCAGCGGGAATGGTCGCGCTGGGGCCGAGATCATGAAGGGAGAGGACATTTGGAAATGTGAGTCCATAGAGAATTGTGGGGTGAGGGGACGGAGGGACGAGACGGATTAGCATCGCGCAGATGCACGCAAGAGATTAAGAGGGAGGGTAGTATAGAGTCTAATGAGAAAAAACAAAGATCGGCAAGTGCAGCTCGCGGACGTCGTTGACGTCCAGCACAAAGGGCAACTGCCCGCCTGTTGGTTTTCTGTGGGCATACGTGAATTTACGTTAAATGTTTTATGTATTATGTAGTACCCGACGTTGAGTTTGCATTTCTGTGTTCAGAGCGGACGTCAGGTCGGGCTACAGAGATAGCTGGCTTGGCTTAGCGGGTGCAGAAAGGCGTACTAATCGTCATTATCATGGCCAGGATGGCTGGTTCAAGTTGGTCCTTGGAGGGGGCCGCTCACTTGGCGGTCCATTGGCGAGTCAGTTACGCGTACGGTCACAACCACGTCACGCTCGATGTGTTGCAAGAACTATAGAACACGCAGGACACAGCACACGGAATCTAGAAGAACATCCACCGCCCCAGCATAGGAGGCCACCACGGTGCGACAACCCGGGCACTCCGTCCTGTGCAGCAGATTAACGCCACGATGCGTGTTCAGTTTAGCACATGCATGACACGGCATTAGTCTCGTCAACCGCGAAGTTCGAATGTGTGTACAGCAGAAGAGGGGGCGAAGTTGGATAGGGCATCATCGCATTGAGACGTTTCTGCCACATTGATAGTGAAATCGCAGCACGCAGAACAAGTGAGGCACGATGACACACCTAGTCATTGGCTCCACCATTTATACCAGACCCGGACGCGAGTAGGGTTAGAGAGCACTTCGAAAGCCATTCTTCCTCCCTGCACCTCGTTGCTACTCCGTTTTCCCCTGTTGGCGCCATGGGTGCGAACCATAGTCAGCCCAAGGATCACAATGAAGAGCGCAAGCCGAAGCGCTCCCCCACGCTGTCAACGCTGCTGGGTGGCAAGTCTCCGTCGCGGCTGAACCTGCTCGGCCTGGGCAAGCGGTCGCCGCAGCCGCCAGCGACACCAGTGACTCCTCAGGCCGTCACCGTGGTTGAGCTCGTCGCCGAGCAGGGCACCGCATCCCCGGAGGCTTCGGAGGCTGAACCGGAGGATCGGCCGGAGGTGGCCGTCGGGGTGAGTCCATGTCCCCCTCTATCTGGACCCGGCTCAGCGGCTGCTGTGCGCTCCCGACATAAATACGCGCCACATCTTCTCTCCTTACGACCACAACCATCAGGATCAAGAGTTCGACATCGCGATCGCCATGCCCCAACAACCAGCGACGGTCCCCTGCCAGGTGAGTTTGTAGAATCCCCCAGCTGCACCGTTCGCCGATCTCTCGCACCCTACCCTCACATTCTAAATCATGCGAACTTGATGGCACTGACAATTTTCTTTCCCTGGCTGGTCCATTTAGTATCGCACAGGACGTACCCTCGGTAGCGGCACATATGCAATCGTGAAGGAGGCGATTCACATCAAAACTGGGCAATATTATGCTTGCAAAGTCATCAACAAGAAACTCATGGAGGGGAGGGAGCACATGGTAAGCACCTCCACAGCTTCTCATCGGTGCTGCGATCTGCGCGTGTGGCTGCGGCGTCCCCTAGTCCCGCAGTGGTCCGCATACCCTTCCTGTAATGGTCCTCTCCCATTCAATCCTCCTCATGGCAACATTGATCACCACTTTAATGCGCGCTGATCGCAACTTCACGCCTCGATCAGCCCGATCCCTTCGGCGCCCTTTTCTTGCCATACCCTGAACCCTTGAATTTGGTCACGATTGCTTACCCCTGGTTCCTTAGGTTCGTAACGAGATTGCTGTACTGAAGCGAGTGTCCATCGGTCACCCCAATATCGTCACACTGCACGATTACTTCGAGGTGGGAATATCATAACCAACGGGAGCCCGATGCTCATTACCACGTAGACTGCTCACAACCTGTACCTTGTATTCGACCTCTGCACAGGTGGCGAGCTCTTTGACAGCATATGCGCAAGAGGGCAATATACCGAAGCGTGAGTGGCACAAGACCACATCCAAACGTGTTGAAGATCTCATATAGCAATACAGTGATGCTGCCGAGCTTGTGCGCACCATCTTTGGTTCAGTCAAATATATCCATGACTGCGGTATTGTTCATCGTGACCTGAAACCCGAAAACCTCATTTTCCGTTCCAAACCTGAGAAGACGTCAGAGATCATGATTGCTGACTTTGGGCTCAGTCGTGTCATGCCGGACAGTAAACTCAGTATGCTTACGGAAGTCTGTGGGACGCCTGGCGTAAGCTCTCCTCTAGCAGGTTCTTCAGTTCGCTGAGATATTCTCCAGTACATGGCTCCGGAGATTTTCAAAAAGAGTGAGTCATTCTTGGGTTGTCTAGCATTCACTCACGTCTGGTTTAGCTGGTCACGGAAAGCCCGTCGATGTTTGGGCCATGGGTGTTATCACGTACTTCTTACTCGCCGGCACGTGTTGCCATCTGCAATGCATCCGCAGAGCCGTCTAACGTGCTTGCTAGGCTATACGCCATTCGACCGTGATACACAGAGGCAGGAAATGGAGGCTATCATGGCGGGCGACTACCGCTTTGAGCCGGGTAAGCCTCTAGGCACCCCTTGGATTGCACTTCACTGACCTCCCGCAGAGGAGTATTGGGCTAACGTGTCGGAGACAGCTCGTAACTTTGTTTCTAGCTGCCTCACGGTCGATCCGGAGGCGCGTCCAACAGCTGAGCAAATGCTCCAGCATTCATGGCTCACTGCGGAAGTCCCACACTTCGTGGAGGCGGAGAACGGCGAGCCAGCGGACTTGTTGCCACATGTCAGAAAGGCATTCAATGCAAGGAGGACGTGTGCGTTCCGTTCCCGTTTGGTTCAGGTGATATGATTCCACCGATTCGTGCAGTCCGAAAAGCCGTACTCAGCATGATGGCGATGAAACGCATGTCGATCCTAGCTCAGCACCTCACCCCCGAGCAGCACCAACTCAACGAGGACGTGTACCAATTCAAACAAGAGTCCGAGAAAGAGATTCTCGAGCATGCGGATGTTCTTCATCACCACAACGCAGACTTGCAAGACGACGCTAGCTTGCACCCCAATGCAAATTCCGAAAGCACCGAGCAGTCAGCATCTGTCACCCAGGGATCTGCAGCAACTGGCTCTGGACTGTCATCTAACCATACTCCCTCGGTCGTCCCTGCAGAGACTGCCAAGGAAAGCAAAGAAGTCACAGAGAAGCTGGCATCGGTGAGCTTGACTGCCAGTGCAAAGGTAAGCTATGCACCAAGGCGCGTTTGATTCTTTTCCGCCGTTGTAGAATGAACGATGCTTTTCTGCATTGGGTGCTTTTGCTGTGCTCTAGAAGCTGGTTCCATCTTCCGTTCTTCTCTTTACTTAGGATCTTTCTTTTCTTTTCGTTATATATCTCGCATTCGTGTGATTAATAAACGGTCTGTATTGGTTTTGGTTTTACAGAAGGTCTTTAACCGGTTCACGAGGAGCGGCAAGTGAACACGCGACTGGATCTCCGCCACAGGCGTAGAATGCATCGATGATGGTTGAGGATGTTTCGCGGATGGGCGAGTCGGGAGCGAGAGACACATCTTTGTTGTACATTTGACGACCTGTAGACATATTCATGACCACCACAGACATCACTGATCGTATACTCGCGGCTCGTCCTACTATTATTGTCGATGATGATCTCGTCACAGCAGCTAGGGTGACCCGAATGTTATGCATGGACGTTACTACTGCAGAGTTCCCTTCCGGAACGCCTCAGACCGCGCCAAGCTGTGTTGATTTGGTCGATGGCCCCCAAGAAGGCATCTGCGGGAAAGGTGTTGAGCCTACCCTGCGCTCTGTTCACGCAGGGACTTTGGGTCCGTTGCTGGGTCCGACATCCATTTCTCCAGGAGTTTCAACCCAACATCCAGTATTATTTGAACGCCGATAGCACTTCCAGAAAGATTTTAATTCAGGACCAAGCTTCTTGGTTCGCCGCCTCTGGCAGTGACTTCGTGATCGGTGCCCTCGAGCACGGAGTGGAAGCCCGAACGTCGAATCGTCGGAGAGCGAAAGCGTCGTGCGAGGGCCGATCGACGATGCACACGTGTGCAGAACTCAGCGTTCACGGCGAGGCTCTACAAGTCCGTTCGTTGCAAGCGCGCGGACGCGACGACGAACGACGAAAGCGGGTCGAGTTGCTGCATCTCGCGCACCTCGGACGGACGCGCGCGCGTCGAGGCTCGCGAGGCTCGCGTTGCAGTACACCATGCAGAGTGGGAAATACAGGGCTGTGGATATGAGATCGGTTGGGTATGTGACGAGCTGCCAAGGGAGGGCGATGAGAGTTGAGAAGGCGTTGTGCGAGCACCGCCCGTCGAGACGCACCAGGATGACGGACAAGAAGGCGAGAAGCGTTGATGAGAGGCCAGTGTTGACCGACGAAAATCAATCGGAGAAGCATTTTATCCGTGCTAGACAGTGATGGGCACGTTAAACAACGTAGAGGACTGGAAGGGACACACTCTGGATGAAACCCAGTTCGGGTCATGGCAAGAAGCGTACATGAAGAGATCGTATAGTGATATCGAAGTGTGTCGGTATGCGCGGGCTTAGCATCAAAGGATTCCACTCTCCGTCCAGCGGCTGCGATTAGAACGGAGTGGGATCTACGCCAGACCTCGAGGTCATACACATATCCTGTCCAGTCCCGTTCTGCCCCATATTTACCGCTGGAAGGGCTTTACCACACACAACACACAGGTAATACAATGCGCATTCATAGAATCGCCCACATATATATCAATAATGACAATGATGCGATGGATGGATGTAAGCGGGGAGAAAGAAAGTGCAGAGAAAGATAGTTCCATAATCATACACCTGATATGCGTAAAAAGAGTATTAGGGGAGTATTGTATTCGTAATGTGGCCAAGTCCGAGGTCGAATGCGAGAGGCAAGGGATCGGGAGCCTGCTCCGACGCGTCCTCAGAGGGGCTTGCCAGTCGAGATGGCGAGCGCGGTGATGAGAACTTCCCACGCGACGTCGAGCGCGCACCAGAGCTTGTCATCATCGATGCCCAGGGCGCACGCGTTGCGCCACAGTCCGTTAACGGCCATCGCGTGTGTGAGGAGGGTCTGCGCGCTGTGGCTCGTTGCGAGCTTGCTGGAGAATTGGTGAAGGAGGGCGAGAACGCTCTCGCTCGTGGGATCATCGCGGTAGAGCGGGTGCGGCGCTGGGCAGGGCAAGAGAGACGCGAGGAGGTGGTCGACGCGCTTGGTGTATAGAAAAGTCGAGAGCTGTGGGAAGACGTCCGGCGCGGGGATGCACAAGGGCACCACCGGCACGGATATGGTGGATCCGGCGACTTCCGGGCGAACGACGTTGGAGGTGGGAAGGATAGGGAGATTGGCACAGTGAGTCGCGAGGATGATGCTGTGGATGGGGAAGAGAGTGACGCGGCGTTTGGTGGCAGCGGGGACGTGGCGACAATAGACGGCGAGCATGTGCGTGGGCATGTCGGAAGAGAGGTCGTTGACGACTGCCGCGAGTTCTCTGGGGAGAACATTGGAGGTAGGCTCGGCTTTGACGCCTGCAAGGACTTGAAGCATGCTACAGGGGTAAGTGAGCGACTGAGGATTTACGATAGCGATCCGTTGAACTTACTCAGGTCCGAGGCACTGAAGGCCTTCGCGGATGTAGTTCAATTCCGTGTCTGCCAATTCGGGCGCGACGGACGTGATTGCCTCTTTCGCGATTTGGCAGAATAACGGACGAGAGAGGTATCTTGGGAGCGTCACAGTGGACATGGAAATGGCAGCGGCTGGGTCCGGTATTTCTACGTCAGCAGAGGAGCGGGGAAGCTCGATGCTGATCAGGGAGGGCTGATGCCTTGCGATGTTCTTGTACTTTGCGTGCCCGACGGCATATCGAGGGTGGTGAGGACCACCCGCGGATCGAGCGCGGCGGCGACGAGAGGAGCCCTGGATGCCACCTCGCACCTTGGACTTTGCGTTTGCAAGTCTGGCGGTGGGGGGGATGTTTTCCGAGTCGCATCGGCGAGCAAAGCTGGCGGTTTGGAGGACCATGGTGATGAAGAGGCGACATCGGGACGAGCGGGCTCTTATAAACCGGGAGCTGGTGGGCAAGGAACACTTGGGAGCGTGACAAAGTCATGCCGTGACACAAATCGCAATCAAAGAAAATTACCTTGAATGGAAGAACACTCACAGGTTTTCTTACCTTACACGGTAATTTGTGGACCCACATGCGCCCACAGATTGCTCATTCGAAACGCAATCCATCACCATCAACAATAATGCTCACAGCACGGCTCCATTGTTGCCACAACCGCGATTCGTGGTCTCTCGAATGCTCGTTCCATCTGGCAGAACAACAATATTCCAGCGCGACAATTGTCCACAAACTTGAGGGCTCGAACCACCATGTCCTGTGGTCACGTGACAAATTAAGGTCAGCCAGCTTCCATGCGTGCTGACGAATTCCGACAATCATGGAAAAGGGAGTCAGATCCTTGTCCCGTTACACTTACCATGCAGTCTGAGGGCCCTCACTCTGCGAGAGGACAACATCCTTTGAATGGGAGGGAGGTGGGTGTAGCAAGTTTCTGCTGTCAGTCTATCCGATTCGGTGGGACTCGGTGGGCTACAGTTAGCTGGTAGCCGATGGCCAGGACCACCACCCACAGAAAGTCTTGCCGTAAAGCATTACCTTGGGTATGCAACGCCAGTAGAACTCCATTGTGACTGTATCGCTCGGGATGATTGACGCGGTGCACATCAAACGGAGCGAGGTTAATACGGTGAGTGGCACTCAAAGTCTCAAAATACGCTGTGAAGCTAGATAATCAGCTCTTGCTGCGTGGATATCTGCGAGGTCGAAGGTGGGGCGAGTATGGCGCATGTCTGCGTGTCCGTGCACTTGTCCTCCATTAAATGGAGCGCGGCGGCCAAGTGTATGGGCGGTCCGACGCTCGTGTTCGCCGTACCTCCTACGTCGCACACATCTGCAACGCCCGTAAGGTAGGAGGTATGGCGAGTATGGCAACTGCCTAGATAATCGACTGTTTGCGTATTCCCCGTCCATTAAATAGAGGGAGGTGACCAAGGTGAGTGGCACTCAAGGACGGGCCTTGAAGCTGGATTATAGGCTCTTGACCGTGTTGATACCTTTGCGGTAGGAGGTTCGGCGAGCTTGGCGACCGTCTTCGTTCCAGGCAAATCTATCAAGTGGGATGATGTCGGGTGAGTGAGTGGCACTGAAGAATAGACCGAGTGTCGTCTCCAGGAACATCGTGAGCGTGGCAGAGATGCTTTGTTCAAGACAGGCCACAGTAAATGAGACAACGAAGAGGGGGGGTGAAAGGGGACGTAGAGGGGGGGGAGAGGGGAGAGGGGGGAGAGGAGGGGGGAGAGGGGAGAGGGGGGAAGATGCCATGGGACGACGCAAAGGGAAGGTAAGAATTCAGAGGAGTGCTTCCTGTTTATGGAGAAAGTCGCGGTGAAGATCAAAGCGGCAAAGGGGACAAACAACTTGACACTACTGCTTCAGCCCACGGATTCAATAAAAGTCGGTTACACCTACAGAAACCTAACAGGTGAAACGAATCGCCCAGATTACCACGACACAAAGAATTATGACCGTAAAAAATCATCGGTGTGAATATGTCTCACCTATTATTTTGCCCCTTTCGACGAGACGCGCTTGCAATGATCACGTGAATCCCGACGCGACAACGGTCACATGATCTGTTCATTGGACGCGCCCCAATCAACGAACGTTGGACAACGACCGCGATTATCACCGCAAGACCAAATTCATGCTATAGCGCAAATGTCCACCACAACACAAATCTTGTTCAACTCGCCAGCATTACATTCGTTGAAGCGTGACCAACTTGTCAAATTATGCAAGATTCATTCGCTCAAAGCATCCGGAAAGAACAAAGAGCTCATTGGACGATTGCAGGTCCACGCAAAGACTTTACCACTCGATGATCCGCTCAGTATCGCTACTCGGAGCGATAATCCGGACGCGAGGCCCGTTGCGGACAGCGGGGACGAGGCATCCGATCACTCTCGAGAAGGGAACGCGTCCATGTCTAACAATAATACCCCTGCCCGTCCCAGCGAGCAATGGGAAGTGGTCATGGACACAATAGCAGAAGTGGAGGAAGAGACACTCAGGAGTAACCGAGGTGCCTCCGGCCGTCAAGTGGACGAGTTTGGCACGACTACATCCAAAGGTTAGTCCGGCGCGCAACATCGATCTTAATGCAGAGTCCTTTCTCACCAATCCTGTCAGCTTCCGTCACATCGTCTCTCAGAGCTATAGCGACTTCTTTGGGACTCAAACGCAACACGTCCAAAACCAACGACACTACATCCTCATCCTCATCCTCTAGTCTCTCCAGCAGGGAGGTTGTCCAGTCGTCCTCCACCCTTCCGACTTCTGACCTAAATGGTGGTTCTGAGGAGCCACCAGCAGAACCAATCCCTGGGCAGTCGAGTCTCCAGGGCCTTCCTGCACCGTCGGCCGCACGGCTTAGTCTCTCCCAGGCACCAGCTACGACCACCATCCGTCTCGTTTCAAATACCACCACATATCCGGAACACTTGCTGTCTCCACCCAAACTCAACCCATTCCCGACTTCGTTCGACCTTGTCCCTGCCACGCCGGGAGGCGCCGAATCCACTTCAGTCCCTGTATGGCCTCTCTCCCCGGGTGGTGCTGTACGAGAATCCTTGTACCCCTCTATCCCAACCTTTCAAGGGTTTGGTGACTTGGATAAGCAGTCCCCTCGGTACGACAACTCGGACATGGACATAGACGTGGACATGCCTGGCGGGCTAGCGGTTCCGTCCATCCGCGAACCCACTCCAGAGAAGGCCAACTCCAGTGCACGGTTTAACACGGGCGCAACTCCCAAGTCCACCGAGAAGCCTTCCGCTGAACCCGTTGACATCTTCTCACCTGTTCCGAAGCCACAGAAAGTCTCAACCCGCTCGAGGCTAGGCATTCCCAGATCCGAGCCGTTCGTGTTCGGTTCACCGCTTCCTCAGCATAACGCGTCGAACATTCAATTCCGCACAGCCGCTCAGTCCGTGCTGGACGAGATGAACAAGAGACTTGCAGAAGAGGGCGTAGAGGCTATTGATGCTAATGTCTTGAACAATCGCCGGACTATCGCTGAAGAACCGACCGAGAAGCAAGAAGGCAACGCTCCTCTTCGCGCCGGTGACATGTTCGAGAAGATTCATCGGAAAGAGTTTGATAAGATGGACTCGATAACCTCGCATTATGCGGCGAAGCGTGGTGCTCAGAGTACCGCTCCCCAACCTATTCTGTCAAAAAAGAGGAAATCAAGCTTGGTCGTGAAGGAAAGGCAATCGGGGGTACCAACGACGCGTCACCGTCCCAATGGATCCAGGGTTGCGAGTGGTGCTTCTGTGAAGATGCTCCCTGGCAACTTTGGCGAGGAGGGTGATGAAGATGACGAGGGCGCAGATAGGCGTATGTCGAAGCGGCCTCGTGTCGAACGAGAGGGATCAGATGCTCCGGCTCAGCCTGACAGAACCACACCAGACCCACCACCTGATCCCGTGAAGGAAGCTCAGGAACAGAAAGAAAGGGAGGCAATTCGTCGCAGGCTCGAGCATAACAAAGCCAAGCGCCGGAGCAGCATGGGGCGGCCAAGCCTCGGACGTGCCCCTCCCCGTGGGTGTCCCTTTCATCCGCCAATGGCTGGCTAATGATCCGATTTGATAGCGAAAGCGAAACCCCCGCGATTCGGTTTCTTTGCTTCTGCCAAATCACTTGTTCAGAATGTATGGAACCGAGGTGCAGGATCCAAAGCTCCATCAAGCGTACCCGTTTCAAAACTAGCTCAAACCAAAGAGGTGACGAAAACACTTCCTAAATCCACAGAAGCGAAGAAATCAGCCGTGATCTCTGGTTCTTCTGGTGCGCCACCTCTTAGCTCTCAAACGAAGCGTATCCCTTCTGCCGGTAGTAATACATCGGCACCACCCAATGCCCCCGGGCGTTCTACCCTTGCCGCACCGGTCATTTCCGGTGAAGTTGGGGGAACCGCCACGTCTACTCGCATTTGGAAATCACCTACCTCTTCGTTTAATCCACCTAGTTCATCAAACGCCGCGAACCCAAGGTCATTGACAGTAGCCGGCTATGGTCAGTCCAACAATAAAGGCAGTTCTCTCATTGGTTTCTCGTCCTTGGGCAGGAAAGCTGGTCTCTCAGCAAACGATACTCGCGTTTCTTCGATGGAAGCAAAGTCTAGCATCAGAACCTCAGCAACTAACCTTCAGAAGCATGGAACGGGTATTCCTAGGTCGAGGACCTCGTCAACGCTCATGGCACCCACCGCTAGCTCGCTTGCCAAGATAAATAGCCACTCTCGCATTCCAGTTTCTACCGCGTCACATAACGAGAATTCGACCCTTACCAAAGCGACTATGAGTTCCAAGCAACGGCCAGCGATGTCGCCCCAGCCCAGCGCTACCTTAGAACAGATCACAAATAGTCCACGAAATGCAGCCCACTCCCCTCGTTCTGTAAAGATATTCAGTCAACCCCTCAGTCCACCCTCCGCACATGCTCCCATGTCGTTGACCGCCGTAGCGACAACCATCGTTGGCCAAGTCGCCGAAGCAAAATCCTCTTCGGTGAAGCCAGCTGTCCCACCGAAAGTAAAGGTTCTACCTGGCCGGAGACCACGAATTTCGCGTTCCAAGGTTATCGCGAGGCTGGCTTCGCAGAGAGCAACGGGTGCTGGCTCGAGCGGGAGTGCTGGGACTGAGAGGGCAGGCGGCAAGGTGCGTTCTAGCATGGGCGCTGGCGTGGCCGGCAAGGCGAGCCAGCCATATGGTGGCGCGAGAGGTGGAGATATGTTGATGAGTGCTAAGAAACGGGTTCGTCAGAGTGAGTATGCACGGAGGAGAAGCCGCGCAACTGCTGGCGAGGGAAGGATGGACATCAATTAGACCGATTTTTTTCTCTTTCGTTATCTTGCGCTACCTTGACACTTCGTTAGCTCTATGTATGGTCAGATAATATTTTTTCCTGGTCGTCTTGTTGGACCTCGACCCCTGATTAGTACTACTTGGTACAGTGTTTGATTTATTGTATGTTATTGTGTCCGCCATCCAGTGTGATATTCGAGTTGGAGACCCGCGTTTTGGCGCTTACCTGAAGCTACCTTACCCTGCGTACGCGTTTCATATTCAGGAATGACTCCTTTCGAGTCGCAGCACGAGTCAAAAACGTACACAAATTGAGATGTGACTCCGAGACGATAAATTGGACACGTCAAGTGCCACGATTATGTGTGGGTACCGAAGAGCGCCTAGTACTACAAATTGCACATGAGCCACATCCCCGGGCAGTGGGTACCCACTTTTCTGCCAGAGTCGACAGCGTGTGTGAGTCGTGAGTCCATGATTGACGGAACGCTACCCTTCTACCGAACAAGAGCCGGGCCGGTGCTGAGCTGGCACCTGATCACCGATCGACTGATCAGCCGAGCCCGACACGTGTACATATGAGGTCAAAACCCGTTGACCTCATAGACAGGCTGGTCACCGGACCACCAAGTAGGGACCAAACTTTTCCGGCTGGCACCGAACGTTAAAAATGTTACGATTTCATACTTGAGATGGCACGTTGGGACCCTCCACGACAGATATCCGCTCGCTGTCCGCAGAGGATACACCGACTTGACTTGCAAATGGTACTTACTCTCGTGCTATAGGACCGATGCGGTCCTGGATCGCATAGATGGACCAATGAGAGAGAGTTGCGCAAACGGTTGTTCCAGTTCAGTCTAGGCTGCTTTTGGCCGGCCGTAGTAGGATGCTGGCATCCCGCACCCCGGAAATGAATCTACATAAAGACAGATAGCTTTTTTTTCTTCACAAAAATGAACAAGGGGCGCGTTGGAGTTACCAGGTGGTCGGTCAGACAGGCGCTTGAGACTGAAAGATGTTGATCGCGGCAGGGAGCGATGCTGTCAAGCCGAATTTCGAGCCGAGCGCTCTACGTCAGGGTGGAGAGGTGGGCAAACAAGGATGGCGTGTTAGTATATCTACTACCAATAACTTGGGACATGCAGTAAGTAAGAAAATGACCGAAATGAAGGCAAGAGGGTGTAATTAGGAGAACGAAGTTCGATCGTAGAGTACATGAACGGGTAGTTTCGAGTCGTGATCCTCGTCCGGATGGTGATGTCGTATGAGTGCCATTTTAGGGTGAATGAAAAGAGCGTGATGGGTGCGATGAAGCAGCGCATTAGAAGCGAGGTGCTGGTAACGTCATGCACTCGGAACGGGACTTGGGCGTCTGGTTCTGACGTCCGTCGACATTCCTGCTGCTGCGGCGCATTGGCGGTTGCGCAGAGCCTCTACGGTGACATTCCACGCTGTCTGTACGATGCCCACAAGCCCTGCATCTCGTGGACCGAGAAACAAGATATTTTTCCAGAGACCCTGATTAAACACGATGTAATCGGTCAGCTGCCTATCGCTGCACAGGCTTCCCATTATGTGAGCCATGGCAGGAATAGCAGGAAATTCACTAATCACTGCCGATGGGAGCAGGCGGCAGCAAAGCAGTTGCGAGCGTGATTCGAGGCCAAGAGCAAAGAGGAATAATAACGGTATCGAGGGGGCATGAGGGACGTGGAGCGGGACGACAGGAAGGGTGACGAATCGACCGCCAGAGCGCGCAGAGATAAGCGGAGTCGGGTATGGAGCTCCGGATGGGCTTTGCGGTATGATATGCGTGCGAAAGTCTTGTACATGTAGGTCGGCACGAATTGGGACCAAGATAGGGGAGTATGAGGGCTCCCATTCGCTCGGTGGGATATCAAAGACAGCCAGGACGTGTGATGGCATGTGAGCGTCCTTACAGATGCGCAAATCGACGGTGGAGGGGATAGAAGCGCCAGGCTGAAGCGTCGTCTTCTCAACGTTCATTCGATGATAGAGGCGACTTTTTGTTGTCAACGAAAGGAGATAAAAGGCTAGGAGAGATACTTACTCGAGATAATCGTCTTTCGTCACTACCAAGTGCCGTAGAGGAAGTAAGCGAGACTGCTTCATCCCTGAGGTCGAAGAGAATGTGTGTCCCGACGCCGCAGGAGCTGTCTGGAAGGAAGCGACGTAGAACGCTGAATTGTAACACTAGCTGAAACTGGAGGCACGGTCATCAATCAGAAACTTCATTTCCGAGACCAACCCGCGAGTTAGAAGTGTGGATTTGTCGCAAAGTGGAAGGACGGAAATTGTCGGGACTAGCCTAGAAACGGAGGTGTACCTACCGATCGTGAGGAATGAGCGTCGTGGGCTCCGAGAGTCGGTCTAAACAGCAAACGATACGACCGTGACCATAAACGAGTGAGGGAGTGTCAAAAGAGTGCGTGAGGCAGGATCGTAGAAGATTTTGAATACGCGCTTTTTAGGCCTGCCAACGATGATGCGCCGACAGCCACGAGGCGGATGGCGTATGATAAGGGCCCTGGCAAGAGGACCACGATGCGGCAACGTGAATTAAGCAACGTAGGGTTCTATAGGGAACCACTGGACGACCGAGAAAAGGCAGGCAGTGGGCAGTGGGACTTTATCTTGCCCTTTACGAGACATACTTACGACCATCCCGCCCGATCCGCCAAGTTATGTTGTGGGTCCACTGCCGACGAGATCTGGGATTCAGGAACAATCAGCCAAACTTGAAGTCTCATGATGTGACTTGGCGATCTACTTCCGCAACTTGAACTTCAAACTTTTAGTGCCGTCCGTTACTTACCGTGAACTTACATACATGAATACTTCCGATTCGGACATGAGACGCTACGAGCGGAACCGGTCGGTTTCTGTATCAGTAGTAGAGGCTATTATTTCCTTCCGTCCGTTTTCATGCTCCCACCGCTCGATTCGCCGAATGCTATGCCTGTCGTCCCAAACCTGATTTTTTCCCAGCAAAAGCATTACAACACGGACCGCCAGGGTTTCTCATGCGCCGATGCTCCGAGGTTCTAGTGTCTCTGTCCATGGCATGGGTGAGAGATCGTATGTAGCGACGACATTCCCATGGAGCTCGTACGACCAGCCGCTCGATCGTGGTTCATTCTGCTGCCATCGCCGTTATCGCCGCTCAAGCTAAACAGAACATCTGTACTTCTCTGGACCAATGGTAGCACGTGTACACTCCATATGCGTTCTATAGGAAACGTGAAGGCTCGAGGCTTGTGATACTCATATTCTCTGATCTAATTCTCCCGTCCATGACCAGCTCAGTGATCGCCTTAGCAGTTCCCGGAGCATTGCAAATACCCTGCCCGCGGGTTAGAATGATGAGTTTGCAGGCCAAGGGTGACTAACCCAGCAAGAGTGCCCAGTTGCAATATACACCCCCTTTGCGATTTTCCGCGCTTCCCCGATAATTGGCCCTCCACCTTTAATATTAATGCGAACCACCGGCAAAAAACATGCCTGGCGCTTCTCCACTGTCGCCCCCCTGAATTCCTTGGAGATACTTGCGACATGTTCCCAAACGGTTTGGCATGCAGCTTGATCCACTTCAACATCATCCACATTCGTAGGGAGCGGTGAGTCGTCTCCGGGTCCACATGCATATATTTCATTATCAGGGCGGGCGTAAATTTCGGGGGTTACCAACCTTCCATGTGGAAGGGCTATTTCAGTAAAGAGAACATAAGGTGCTATCGTCACGTCAGGGTCGGGGCGGACGGTGACGCTGTGGGCACGAGTCGCGGAGATGGGCAAAGAAGGTTCGATCGATGGCGACCATGCCCCAGCCGACAAGATGACGCGAGTGGCGGGGATGACTTTCGGAGAGTCGTCACTCGGGTCATTGTAGCGAACACCAGTAACGCGACCATTTTCTCGTTCGATCCTGATTGCACTACCTCTGAGTAGAGTCGCCCCCCTTTCCGCAGCAAGGTCCATCATACTGGTGGTAAAGAGATACGGGTGTACCTGTGCAGTACCGTCAGGGGCAGACATTGGACCGAAAGACTCAGTGAGGTGCTCCTTCACCCAGTTCAGGTCATCCGGATGACCTGATTGCTCCCTTCGCGACAAAACCTCAGGTGAGGTCTCGAGTCCGGCCTTCTTTTCCAGGCTCTTCCGCCTCCTACCCGTTCCGACCCCGGTGCCAACGTTGTGGGTCAGATCTTCGCCCCGTCCCTCCCAACTCCCGCAGCTAACAAGTCGCCAACCCCATCTTTCCTTCCCGTTGTGTTCATTTGCCAGCTTGACGTGTTCGGGGAAAGAAATGTTCACGAGTTCGCGCGGATAGGCCCATTTAGCGACGAGTCCGCCCGCCTTTCCAGAAGCTCCCTGGGCAACACCGTGGGCCGATGCTTCCAATACGGTAATGCTGGTGGTTGAAGGAGAATACGAGGCATGTCTAGAGAGATAATAAGCGGTGGTACAGCCTATTATTCCACCACCGATGATAACGATGTTGCGGTGCTGATCTTGTGCCATGTCAACAATGGCTTCGAGTCTGATGGGACAAAGAAACGGCTGTGAGATGGTGGTTTAGGACGCTCCAAAATCGCATGCATCCTGCTGTCAACAGGCTATCTGCGACGGAGAAGTCAGCTGTCTCCACAGTTGCTGACTTAATGCGGTGGAAGACCCCCCATTTGGGGGTGCAGCCACGCTGTGCAGATGTGCGTCTCACTCAAGTGCCAAATTCCAATGAAGCGGAAACGTTTCCAACTTCAAAAGCCCAACGGATATGAACTTCAAAATCGCAGTTCACCACTTTGCTACAGTCGGGGGTGCATCACCCTCAAGGACTGCCCTACAGTTGGAAGAAGGACGCCACCTTTCGTTTGCCTGCTCAAGTAGTAGTCGGTGGGTGACACCACAATCGGCCATAGATTCCTCCGCGTTCAGTACGTGCCGCGTTAGATAACTCCAGTTCTGCAAGCTGAGAGAGAGGCAGCTTTGCGCTGCGATAGGCTCTACCAATACCGCTTCAGTCCTCCGCCTTTGACAACTGGAATAAGGCCTATAAGCATTCCTCAGTGGGGTCAACCATCTCATGCGGATGACCCTGATCATCTTCGGCTACAGGACCTCCAAGAGTTTGAAAGTGCCGACTTCCAAACCTTGCTGATGCATTCGAGATTTGGCGAGGTTGAGACATCTTGGCACGGAAAACGCATGCAGGGTGATGGCTTGAGCGTGAACGAACCAGCGAAGCGTCCTAGACTTGATACTTCTCATATCTTGGATCTTATACCACAGGTTTGTGCGTGCCATCCAAGTCCGGTCAAGGTGACTCATCGTTTTTAGCCACATTTCATACCAGCTCCCGCAGGCACATTTTGGCCCGTCGATACCAGCAAAATTCCACCTTACCAAAAGACACTGCCGTCACCCATCGCTCCATATGATGCGGCCACAGTGGACCAGCTATTAAGTCACAGGTTTAGGAGGGCTGCATGGCTTATTCCTGTGCGCGGCAGTTTACCGTGGGATGGTGCCTCCACGGCGGTAATTTTGGAGGAAACACAGGTCGCCTCGCGCTCCCCGAGCCCATGCCTGCATGTGTCCGCGGCTCAGCCCTGTGCGATAACCTGGTCTCCCGACTCTTTACAACACTTTTGGACCTTTCTGAGATCACTCCAGCAAGCCAAACATTTAGGACCGCTGTCATTATCTTTCTATCCTGCTCCTGCGGAAGCGTTCTCGACAAGGGACAGCATTTCTGAGCCACTTTGGGAAAGTAATCACCCCTATTACAACCACCACTTGTCGAAGCATTCTGCGGAGCCCTCGGATGATTTCACAACGAACATCTGCATGGCCCACCTAGAGGGTATAGATCACATCCGAATTTTTCACGACGTGCCATACTCTTTATCTCTGCGCAACATCCTGGATGCGTATAAATATGAGCCGGCTAATGCGGAAGTTCCTGGCCGATCAGGCGCCAACGATCGCAAGATTCGCATGCTGAAGGGTGCCCATTTGGTCTTTGTGGATGAACGTTCCAAGGCCGCTTTTTTGATGTAATTTCACCGCATCAAAGCAGAAGCGTTTTCGGGTTCCTCGGTCGCTGACTGGGATTCTCCAGCGCGCTGGAAGTGGCGTCGGTTCCACCCCTATGGGTAACGTACGGGTTCTGGCGGTCACGCTAAGGGCAGTCGTCCGCCTTCTGCAGCGAGAAGGAGCCTCGGACGGCTATGGGGCAGGCGACTTCGCGTGTACCTTCACCCCAGATAACTCCATCCTAGGAATCCGTTGGCTATTTTTAGTATCTTGCAGGTATCATCTCAACACTACGGTGATTGGGGGCGGATCCCTCTGCATCAACAGCAAGTACAGACACAAAGATGCTGCAGACCGCCTCTCAGGAAACAATCAGGTTTGTGCACGAATTGTTCTTGTCCACGTCACTGAGGCGCGAGTGAAACCTTCCTAGTTCATTTAATGTGAGTAAGTGTAAAGGGCTTTCGATCGCTGCGTCACTTGGACATTTTTATAATTAAACAGCGTATTCCATCGCTCATGTGGATCAGGTCGCACTTCAGGCACCTAGCAGGTCAACTAAGTGTGAAATAATGTTCAGTCACCGCCCGTGACCTATTCAAATTTCGATGAGTAGGCCCAGGCTGGATTCTCACCTGCTTTCCGGCTTGTGTGCCCTGGATGAGTGGCCTGTCAGAGCCTCAAGCTTGTCGTGTGTCATTGTTGGAATTGACGGGCAGGTTTATTGACCACGCACGACGGCGATTAAGCACAGACTCATCGGGATTCGCATGATGCGGAGTAGCCGACTACTGCCTGTTTGCCGCGGTATTGGGCTCGGTGCGAGCGTCACCTCGGAATGGAACCCAACCCTGACTCGGGCATACGCCTTTTCAAGGTGCGTTCTCTGTTGTCACTGGCAACAACACGCATTCTGAACTGGATCCCCGTTCGAAGTCTTATGCCCTGCTTGGCTGTTCTCCTGGGAATAGTTATTGATTTCGGAGCAGACCGGACAGAAATGAAGTCAGAATCTAGTTGAGTGAGCGATAGGACGAAGTGGGACGAGTCTCGTGTTGTAGCGGTTGCGTCCATAAACTCACAAACACCTCTGCCCGAATAAAGGTCACTTCCGGATGTCCACGTGTTGAAGGGTGGTTACGTATGGGGTCGAACACGCTGCAAGAACTAACCCGTTCTGGGCTCGGGGACTCGATCGCTGACTCGAATCGCCACTTACCATCCCGGCATCATTCCGACCTAGCAACGGTCGATCGGTTTCGCCTTGCCATCCCGGAGTGCGTTCATGTACGGAGCGGCCCAAACTAGGGTGAGTTTATGTCAAAATCCGCACGACCGCCCTCATTTGAATACTACTTATCCAAAGATCCATCTGGTTTTCCCAGGCCGAATTCTGCGGCTGTGGGGATACGAATAGATGCCTTCGGCCTCCAGCTGCTCAGAACTTGTTGGGACCTTTCCTGTGAAGTTTCAGGGGGCGTGCCCGCCAGGTCACGCTACGACCACGAATAAGCAGCTGCTGCGTGCCCTTAACCATACCTTGGCACCCATCCATTTCGGGGCGGTTTGGCGCCACAGTCCAAGATGATACCATGAGGTGACCACGATGCCGCTTTCTTCCACCCACGTAGGTTCACAGGACACCCATCCGCAAATCACTCAGTATATAAGCTCGCTAGTCATTCGCCTCCTAGGATCTCTCACTGTTACCATATATCCATCACTCTCGTTCACCCCCTCCGTATTCTCGTCTCGCATCTTTCCCTCGCTCTCTTATGCATAATCCCGCAGCCACGTTCTTCACTGCAGAAGATAAGCAGCGCCACCCTTACCTCTCATCTGTTCTCGAGCCCAGTACGCAGAAGGTGATCGCCACCGCTGCGGTCCGAGTGTATTATGCGCCGTTCATCGACGCGCACTTGAACTGGACCTATTCGAACCTCAGAGGCATCCTCGTCTTCGGACGCGATCGCGACGGACTCCCTCCGGGCGTCCCGCCTCCAGACCGTGGTACGGGCGCGCACGGTCTCCGGTTGAAGGAAAAGTACTGGTTCCGCCTTGTTGACATCAAGACAGACAGAGTCGTCTGGATGTTCTCCGTCCCGGAGGTGTTCGAGTACAGCAAGGACAAGCCCTTTTTCCACTACTTTTCGGGAACGGTACGTTCTTGTTACTGTCACGACGCACGCGCAAAGCAGGGGTTTGACGTTGGCTGAACACGCGCTCGTGTACCCCCCAGACTCGGATGTTTGGTTTCTGTTTCGACGACGATGGCGAAGCGGGCGTCTTTTTCAAAAAAGTCGTCGACCGAACACGACGTCATTGTACGCCTTTTTCCTTCTTAACGTGTTTCCCACGACGGAACGAACTGAACCCTCCCATTACAGGCGTCTTTCGGCCCTTCCACTCCAGCTCGGCCAAAAAGGAAAAGACCAAGACACCGTCGGCGGCGGCCAAGCCCGTCAAAACGAACATCATCTCCGGCCCCGCGCCCCACTCGTTCGTGCACGTCTCCCATGTCGGCCTCAACACGAGAGGCATCATCGAGTCATCCAAGAACATCGAACCCGCATGGGGCGCCCTGATTTCTGATCTACAAGGCTATGGGATCTCGCCCGAAGTCATGGGTAACAACATGGGTTTCATAAAGGAGTTGGTCGCCGGCGTTCCTGCCGAATCACCATCGCCATGTGCGTGCTCCCTCTCTCTTTTGTCGCTGCTTCGATTGCGTCACGTTGGGTCTTGACGTTTTGCGCGACAGCGTCTCCTATACCTATACCACCACCCACCCCGGTCAATCCGCCTCCGGAAACGAAGCGCAAGATCCGTCGCAAAGTTTTGATTCTCTGACATGTTTAACGTGACCTCGTTGCGTTCACCTTCCACGCAGATCGTGTCCAACGTGGGATCTCAGTGTTGAATTTTGATTGAAAAATATACCCCATTCCTATACTGCGATGGTATGATATGGATAGCATTACGTGTAACTCGAATAGTTTGTCGGACGTTATATCTGACGTCGTAGTTAAATAAATGGACCCTATGGTAACTCTATCTTCGTGTGAGTGGTGGTGTGATGTAGTGAGTCAGGTGCATCGCAGTCGGCTGCGCAGGTTATCTCTATGTAGGTCCGGCACCGTATGCGGACCCTTCACGTGCATGGATCGCGATATATCATTCGACCAGAGGCATTAGAAACGGGTCAGGTCTCGGCCAAAGATCCCTATTGGTAACAAGATCATCAGACACGATTGCACCGGAGACGACGGAAATGCAAACACGCACAGTTCAAGAACCTGTAAAGGGCAAACAGGATTGAGATCCGATGGTCGGGCAAGGCAAACACCGAGACGACTTACCAATATGTCGGCACTAGAATTCTGAGGAAAAGTTTAAAGGGGTTAATGAACGGCCGTTTGGAGATACCTATCGCCCACGTACTTGTTCCGAACGCTGAGCGTCATGGTGAAGTATGCCGACCGCCATAGGAGCCACGCTAGCCGACCTGACTCCTTCGCTTTGATACCGGTCTCGGCCGTGGAGCGATCGTAGATGGCTTTCCTGTAGCAATGTCATCAGAAGGGTTGCTAGGAAAGGGTTCAGTATGACTTGATAACGACGCACCAATCACCCAAATACGCCAGGCTACCCTGATTATGAAATTCAAACGGTTTCGTATGCTCTTGATCTTTGACGATTTTGTTCAGCTTTTTCACCATGTACTTGGCCTTCTGATTGGCGACTAGTTGTGGGAATTAGTAAGACTATAACCCATAACCCATGGGCGTGTGATTGGGAAGGGGTGCCGACCTTGAGCTGTTGCGGGGAGCACTGCCGTCTTGATGATTGCGGCGTCCCCAATGGCCCATATATCCGGATCGATCTGGCCGTCTTTCGTAATGATGTTCAAGTTATCGTCAGTCAGGAGACTTTCCACGCGCGAGGTTAGTCTGGAACACGCTATGGAGGTAACCTGGAACTCGTACCTCTGCGATCTCTCATGCTTCGCAATGTAATCGATCGACTGAATCAGGGGGTTAGGCGCTAACCCCGTGCTCCAAACAAGGAGACCAAATGGAACTGCGGAGCCTCTTGAGTTATACAGAAATATCAATAGGGGCTGTTACGGAACCTTCTCCCTGCTCCTTCACAAACATCCTATCCTGTAGCAAGTGCGTCAGGGCAAGGACCCATATATGTCGAAGGGCGTTGTCACCTTCTCGACACGTTCAACGTGATGTCTGGTTTTGATGCTGATACCGTCTCTGCGGAATTTCTCTTCCGCGTAGCTATCGTACCAAACTCAGGATCAACTCATTTCACGGGCAATTGTGCACAGCTTACGTGGCAAGTGACCTATCGAAGCTTCCAAGGATGTTTGGTGCCACGTCGTACAGTGTAATTTTGGCCAGTCGAGCAAGTGAGGGATAGTGTCGTTCCACTTCAGTGTGGAGGAGATCATGTAGCTCAGCTGCAAACTCGACGCCAGTAGGACCGCCGCCTGGAACGATTGACACGTGTTCAGAAACCCTTGTCCAGCTAAATTAATAAGTCCGTTACTTGCCGACGATGCAGAAGTTGAGCAGATTTCGCCTTTGGATGTCCGAGAGAATCGGTTGGTTGGCTTGCTCAAAACCTACGCGAAATTGAGGAGTGCTGTATTGAGGAAA